>OOFC01011097.1:3523-13987 GCA_900323345.1 Pseudochromis fuscus
ATATTTGTATATGAAGGGAGGAGCGAGGAGATGGGTCTAATGTTTGGTTCATTTTAGTTTTTTTGGAACCAGCATCTAGTGGCCATCAGTGGTATTGCACTTTTTTGCACTTCTGCATTGGCTTCATTTTTGAGCCCCACTTGCTTCGTGCATTTCTATAAACAGTCTATAATGGAAACTGTGTCTCATAAAGGAAGTCAGGGAAAAAGGTGCAATACTCCTGATGGCCACAAGATACTGTCTCCAAAAAACTGGCTAAAAAAAAAAAGTAGATATTAGGCTTTAAAAAGAGGACTATTGAGGGACGAGGCTTGTTTGATTGACAGGTCTGGTCTCCAGGGAAACTAGAGCTGAACTCGAGTCTCATACACATTGGACGATGTCATCGGGTTCAAGGGTTAGACCCGCTTCTTCACTCCTCCCTTTATATCCAAATATGGTCACTTCTGGCTCCAAACAACCAACATGGTGACAATAAAATGCTGATCTTCTGTCCACAAACCAACGGGTTACATCACCTTAGCTTCATCCACTGGTTTCCACAAGCTGAATTGTGGGCTTGTGTAAAATGAGTCGAGTGTCCCTTTAAGTGAAGAATCTGAGTCCTGCTTCCACCACCATGCAGACTGGAACATGTTCAGGGCAAATGCAAGCAGACTAATTTAATAGAGACGACAGTGTGTGCGGACAGGGAGGTCGATAAACGATGCAGTTGACTGAGGTTCAGGTCAGGGTGTAAAACAGATGGGTGTGAAAACGCTGCTGATCCTCCTGCTCGTGTGATGATGAGAGGGGTTTTATTTTTGAATGTGGGATATCTCAGTGTGAGACAGCCCTTGCTGTGGCCCTCCAGGACAGGTGTAGGCCACCTCATGGTGATTGGAAAGCACTCAGTGGGGGAGTGGGAGCGTAATTACAGCAGTTGTGCCTCATTAGGAGTGAGGAGGCGTGACCCTGCCTACAGGTCCGACAGCTGAAGTGCTCGGATGGTGGCGCTTGGAGGAAGCTACGAGGGTGATGTGAGTCCTGTGTCCTGCTACATATGTGTGATTTTTGTAGATCATTTAATATGTACAATTATCACATTATCACCAGCACAGATTCTGCATTCATACATATATGTACAGACAAATTACCAGCAAAAGTTATAGTACTCATTAACACCCAAATGGACCCTTTGTGTGTTTATTACTATTATTATTATCACAGATGCGTCCATATGGAGGCATGATTTAAATCTGCAGGTCAACGGTTCCCATAAATAGTCTCAAGATAAATCTAAGGGGTCATTGGGAAAACAGTGGGTTTTTTTGTCTTTGTATTTTCAGCCTCTAAAAATCCTTAAAATACCAGATCATTCAAGATCTACAGGCCTGCAAACAACCTTCAGATGAAACAGATCTAGCATCACTGGGTTAGTAATTCACACAGTTTAAGTCTTTATAGCCCTGCTGCTGTACTGGGTTAACTTCACCAGTCGGATGTTTTGACAAAAACAAGCTCAGCTTTGACCTTCACACAGTTTGCACAACGTGATGTGCATAAAACATTCACAACCACAAAGATATTATTAACAATCAGGAAGTTTAAACAGAGCTAGAGTAGAAAATAACACGGTGTGACTGCTGGTCTCAGACAGGGTCTGTACCGATGGCTCCTCAACTGTTTCCACGAAGAGAAACTCAACATTATGTTAATATCACGTCTTGATTAAACAACTCTTCATTTTAATGTGTCGCAAGTCAAAGAGGTTGACTGTCGTTGTGGTTGAGTTTCAGCAGATTATTATTAATTTAACTTCTTTATCTTTAATAATACATTGTATAAGATTAAAAAAGAAACAGGTTAATCTGCCAAAAACTAGCATAAAGTACAACAGCTCAAAATGTGTTCCCCTGAAACAGTGACAGTTATTTTTATTTTGTAGGCGTGATCAGTAATCAAGAGAAATGAAGAGCAGATTATTTGATAATGAAGATGATTGTTATTTTCTCATTTAAAATCTCAGTAATTAAGCCTCTCCACCATGGCTGTCTGTCCCTGCACCAGGACCAGGCTGTATCTGGTTTTAAAACTCAGCCTGCTGCCATTTTTAGCATTGCCTGAGTGTGTGGCACATCCACTGAAGAGGCTGCCTGGTTCTGCTGTCACCAAAATGGATGCAGCACTTGTTCTGCTTCATTTCTGTTGCATCAGATTTGATGGAGCTGCAGTTGAGAATTTTTGGAACAGGTTCAATAACATCAGTGTCACTGACGCTGGAGTTTTTCAAATCTCACTCTGGCCTGGTGATGGGGATAAAGAGACTTATTGTATTTCAAAATCTTTCCATGTGTCTCTTATTCACACAGCCCAAGGATGTTCATTTTGGCCTTTACGGATGTTTTTCAGGTGGAAATAATAGTAATAATAATAGTTTCATTAATTTCTCTCTCAATACTCTCCGACTCCTCTAAACCCTGACACTGTTTTCACAGGACAACTCTTCCCAATATAAATGTCCTTCACTTGTTTTTTGTTGTCGCCCTCTAAATTAAAAAGTGAACTATCTCTTTATTCTTGTAAAATAAAATAAAAAACATGGGAGGTGTTACTCTATCTTGTCCCTGTGATCAACAAATCTCGTTTCTCTCTGGATGTCCCTGTACCAGGACGGATTAAAACGCATCCCGCTGCCTTTTTCTAAAGTTACAAACATCCACTGAGGAAGCTGCCAAGTACTAAATAATGGATGTGGAATGGTTGTACTTCAGTTCAGTTCAATAACATTTGGTAGAGCCACACTTTAGCATTTTTAGACCAAGTTTACCATCAGTATCACCAACTTATTGTTAAAACACTGTTGTTTACTCTTTAATTTACAGTTTTGTGTCAATTTTTGCTGAAGTTTTTCAAAATCTGCCTGTGGCCTGGTGATGGGGAGAAACAGACTTCCTCCTAAATGTCTCTTATCAATGAAACCCAAGACTTAGGTCCCTAGATTTAGGTATATAGCTGTTACTGACTGAATTTGAGGAAAATCCAAATAATAGTGTGTAGGACTTGAAAGGTTAAACAAAGTAACTCATTTTCTAATAAATAAATAAATTTGAGAAAGTACTACTTGAATAACTGCACTTCCACCACTGATGAAGTAATCTGTGTATGAGAGGCTCCTTACATGCATGTGAAACAAGTTTTCAGTGACAACAACTACCTGATGTTTGTGTCTAAAACTAACCCTTTCAAAATAAGAGTATGTGTTTGGATGTTTTCTCCCCTGAGGGATGGATGGGAAGCCCTGGAGCTCATCCTGGGTACAGGCCAGTCCGGTGAGAAAAACACAACACCTGACCAAATGATGAAATGAAATGAAATAGCTTCCAAAGGCCTCGGCCATTCACCACACATACACAAACACAAACACACGTGAGGTCAGTTTTTCTTTATCTGACGGTGTATTGACGGAGCGTTGAGCTGTTTGTCATCCAGCCGAGGTGAGGTGGGGCTGCTCGGCCCGGCGCACCGCTCTCTGAGTCAGGATGGAGAGATGAGGACGGGGCATCCCACTCACCCTCTGCACGGCCGGAGACACTGCTGCGCTGCTGTCATGGCAACAGCAGCAGTCACCACCGCCAGCATGGGCCTGTAATGCACAGGCCAGGAGGAGTCACACACACACACACACACACACACACACACACACACACACACACACACACACACACACACACACACACACACACAGAAAACTGCACAGAGGAGACAAATCCTGATCCGAGATGTGCCAGTTGGTCCACAAACATCTGCACACGTTCAAACAAAGACAGTCACACAAACTCTCCGGGTTATTTCAAACCTTCACAGCAAAGTGATCAATTCCATAATTACACTGCTCTTTATTTAAATGCAGTTTTAATGTATGTATTTCAATTTTACTTGGGCAGATGTTGGAAATTTTGATAAGATTACACATTCTCAAAACATGCAAACACTTTGTTAAACTATCTTTAATACAAATATCAATTTTACACAAAAGAGTTAAACAACATTTTTCGACAAAAACACGTAAAATTGTTACATGATGATTTTTTTCCCCTTTGAGGATAAATCATGAATTTGGCTAACCATATTTTTATTTATAGCCTATATACATCACAAGCCCCTATATGTGTTACATATTTAAAATAAAATGTAATTATTATTATGATCTTTATCAAATAGATTCCGTCCCCACCCTCTCCCACCTTCCATGTCTCCAAATCGGACATTTTCTCTGCCTGGGCAGCATAACGCTGCCTGTAAACCGCAGGCTTTGCTGCAAATTAAGCCAGTTACAGTGTAATGCAGATTTGAGTGTGTTTGTTTTACGAGGTAGAAAAAAGCCGACAGTGCAGCGCAAATCCCATTCAAACAGGTGTGAGGAGCAGAAACAGTCCCAGGTGGCGCATGTTGATCGGATACGTGGCCATGTAGGAGCACATTGTGAGCATCTTTGCGCCTTTTTTTAAGGGTTGAGCAACCCGCATCCGAAAATAGTGTTGGCTGTTAGAAAGTAGGTCGATAGGAACTGAGAGCGACGTTTGTTTCCACGCTTTTGTCTGTGTTCTTTGTTGTTTAGTGAGGACTGTGGTTTTTTTCGTAACCTACCCTTGTGTGGAGCGTTTTACGCACAGGTGGGAGATACCCGCTCAGCATAGGACAGCCCCCCTCTCTGCTCCTCAGCGGATGATGTGAGGAAGTGACATTTTTCACCGCTGCGGTTCGGGACAGCACAGCTCCTCTGCAAACAGGTGTGCTGCTGTCCGGGTCACTTTCACTGGGAAACCACAGGGAGGTAGCGTCCCAAATCCTGAACCAAGCCTCCTGGACGCGGGACAGCGGGGGCCAGAGGAGGAAGATCAACCCGTGCAAGTCTGTTCTTTATTAGCCGGGGCTGTTTGAACGGGTTCAGACACACAGAGAGGGAGAGGGGGAGCGATGGCAACGAAAAAGGCGTGCGTGGATGCGCCCAAAAGGAGCCGGAGTCCGGTCGTGTTGGAGGCGGAGATGTTCAGTGAATTTCAGGACTGGTGTCTCCGGACTTATGGAGACTCCGGTAAAACAAAGACCGTCACCCGGCGAAAATATAACAAAATCATGCAGACACTGTTGCAGAACGACGAGTCGGATGGCGTTTATGTCGACAACAGCCACATCAACGCCAAATTCAAATTTTGGGTGAAGTCTAAAGGATTTCAGGTCGGGACCAACGTTCTGGGAGAGCACAACAAGAAAGGAGCTCCAGGGAAGCCCGTCCTATATGTCCCGGTCAAGTCAACGGTAAACTGTGTGTGTATGTGTGCGTGTGTTTGTGTGTGCGTTTGTGTGTGTGACAGGGAGAGAAGCTGCGTGTGCATGAGGTGTCCCGTGTCCGCCTATAAGTTGCCATTATTACAGGCTGCACACACGCACCTGTCACATGAATAAAATGACAACTTATAGTGTTTTGTCGTCCCGGCT
This sequence comes from Pseudochromis fuscus, assembly GCA_900323345.1. NCBI lineage: Eukaryota > Metazoa > Chordata > Actinopteri > Pseudochromidae > Pseudochromis > Pseudochromis fuscus. Next base: position 9,005 of record OOFC01011097.1, read on the forward strand.
CGCCCTCATCTTTCCCGATGAAGCTTCACTTTGTCCACATCCCAACCAGAGCAGCCCTACTCTCATCCCTTGCTGCCATAGCAACGCCGGTGCCTCCTGGCAATCGTAATTGTAAAAGGTAGGCTATCATGCATAGCCATCTCGCCAGTGAGGTTGAAGTCCTGTCAGCAGCGCGCTGCCGGCTGCAAAGCACGAGATAATTGACTATTGACAACATTTTTGTTTGAACCGTGCTGTTCAGGTCTCGTGTAGCCTGGTATGGTGATGCTGTGCGCGCGCACGTGGATGCAGCGGCATGTTGGTGGGTCGGGTATGTCAGGGTCCTCTGGTGTGCCCGTTGAGGGACTACAGGCTATTAAAGCCAACTTAAGACATGAGATCCACCTTTTCTGTTGCTCTCTGGGCACAGAGGGGTTGATTGTCAACAATTCATCAGAGGACACGCGCACTCACTGTCCCATCCAAACCGACAAACATGGACTGTGTCCATGAGGCTCATTTGCCTTCTCCCGGGAGAGCAAATATAAGGCTTTAAAATACTCAAATATCTGTCTCTTAAATGAAATATCACGGTGTGGAAGACAGTCGGAGTGTTTGCACCCCACTTTTCATTGTCCTGGGAAGGATGCGGATCGGCTCGCAGGCACTCGTTGCTCTGGCAACACCTGTCCAGGATAGCCTGCCTCTGCCGCATTTTATTGTGTACGTTCAGACATTAAGCTCCATCAGCCCATTTAAGAAAAAAGAGAAAATATATTAAAATCCATGTCTACATGTAATGTAGAGTGGTAGCTGTGCGTAATTGGTGACCACGTGAGGGGCTGTGGCGGAAACAAAAGGGTCTGCTCGGGACTGATAGCGACATACGCCCACAGTTGGTGCTCAGACTTCACTTCTACGTGTTCGTGGGTGAGGGGTGGTGATATTTCTTTAGTAAAATGGAAGTGAGGTCACGATCCGTCCCGCCGCTCAGGCTGCAGGTGCGTTAAGAGTTTAACCACACGTTCTTGTTTTTAATGGGATAAACATGTGCACGATGAACTGTCAGCCAGTGCCCCAGTATAGCTCTCTTTGTGCGCGCATGCACGCGGGTGTGTGGTCGTGCGCGCGCGCCCATGTCTATGTATGGTGTTTGGGCCTGCTGTGCCAGCAAGGAGACAACCACCATTTTAAATAAGCGCCTTCGGGAATAATCTCCCCCCACCCGCCCTGCTGGGACAGAGTCTCTGTGGACCTCAAAGAGCAGAAACACATTTTGTGTTGGGAGATATTGGCTCAGATTGGACACTGAAGCCCTTTTATTTTAGCTGAATAGCACTGATCCCTCCACAGGTGTTTTACCTGTGTGAATGAACAATTTAGATTTGCCAACTACCTTTACAAAACTCCTCTAATCTCTGCTCAATATTATGTTTCCCTGTGGGCAGGAGGGCAGGTGTGCTCTGTCTCCGCAGGTGCAGATGGTGCCTGAAATTTGTTGTTGATGAGCTTTTACATGTAGCTTTTACCCCGTTTTGTTGATATAAATTCTCATATGTGAAAAATATTTATCATCAGTGTAACACTCTCCAGGTGAGCGCTTTGTTGGTTTCTTTGTGAGGTCCATCCCACAACAGCCGAGCTGAAATAACTCGGAGGCCAAGTTGAACCCAAACAGCCTGAGAAAGGCAGAGTCTTTCTGGAAAAGTGTTTACTGGAGAGGAGTGCACACGCTTTTGTAGCTCATATTATAAGGCAGGGGGAAACCTCCCCCTGACTCAGCTCCACTTGGGAAATTTAAACAACAAACACAACATCAGCCAACACAAGCTGCTTCTAATGATGAGTCAGAAGCCACAAATCAACCAATTTATATGCATGTGAGTGTAATAGAAAGCACGACTTTCGGTTCAGCTTGCGTTTGTGGGCTTTATATAAATCTGCTGTCCGGGGCCAGTGGAAAAGTGACACGCACGTACAAACACGCACACACAATGGTCAGTGGCTGCTCGCAGGGCTGCAGGGCCGGGGGCGTGTCTCTGGAGCTCGAGCACTGGAAGCCCCGCTGCAGCTGCTCCCAGGGTGTGCCAAGTTTCTGTATGGGGGCAGGCATGGGGCTAAATGACGGGAGGCTGGGTGGGGGTAGGGATGGATGGTGGCTGATGTGCAGACAGAGAAGGTCTCTTCTATGTGTCAGTGAAGCATACAAGGCGGCTTCAGTGTGTGACGGGACAGAAAGGCAGGGCACAGCAGCACAGACTCAGCGTAGATGCTTCTTTTCAAGCCGGACAGAATTATTCCCTCTCTGTGTTTTCTGTCCGTCTCTGTCCTCCCGCCCTGCCAGTGCTGGGAGAATCCAGCAGCCCTCAGTGTGGAGATGCAACCTCGTTTAGCTCTCATTATGTCCTGATTAGAGGACGCTACAGTAGGAGGAGGGGAATAAGACCAGAAACAGACACAGAGATGCACCACAGAATTGCACACAACGTGAGCACAAGCCTTTTTTCACAGAGTGCAGCCAATTTCAAAAGAAACACTCAAACGCCCTGTGCGTTTCCTTTCGGCTGACATGAGCATTGTGCTGAAAATTTTGAAATACTGCGAGCTGTTGCTTTTTGTTGCCATGCCAACTGAAATCTGTAAATATCTCTGTTCATTTCTCACACAACTAGGTTTTTGGTGGACATGCTCTCACATACAGACACACTGGAGGACGTCACATGATGTTTGAAAGTGAGACTTTCAGGGTGAGCTGCCACAAAATTATGAATCCAGTCAATACCAAAACTTGTGTAAATCTTTATTTAACCCTATTAACGATTGATTAGACATAAAGAAAAGACATAAAGCTGCAATGATTGATGGTGGATCAGTAGAAAATTGGCAACTAAGGCCACAAACAGTGAGCCGATCAGATGTCTCATATTGTTCAGGAAACAGTTCAAAGCTGTTGACTGTTGAGCTAAATATTGAGGCAAATGATTATCTGTTAATTAGCTAATTATTTCATAGTATTTGTCATTTACTGAACAAATAAACAAACTACAAATATGAGTATTAACTGTTTTAATTGTCATAGATGATAGTTGACTGAGTATCTGGGCTCTGGGCTGGTGCTGTGATAACAAAAAGGCCCTTTTTAATATTTTATTGACAAAATGTCCCATCTATTAACAACTGACTATGGAAATAAACATTAGTTGCAGCCATAAAGTGACAAGACAGGGTGAAATTAAACAGGACTGCCACAAAAAGATTAAACAACACAATCAATTTACAAAATAAAGGTTTGTGTTGGGACGTCCCCTCCTTGTGCAGACAACACAAATCACTATTGCTAATCTGAGTCTTGCAAAATGGGCCCTTAAATGTTTGCACCTCACCGTCTGATGGGAAGAGGAACATCATCATTATTATCTGATTAATTAGTCCATATTTCCCCTGAGAGCCTGTCTTTTGTGGAAGGGCCACAGAGTCAAAAGAATACTGGCCCTATTATTCAGCAGCATTTGCATTAATGCTATTTTTGCATAGTGAATCTCCAGTGCTTTTGTCCGGTGCGTTTTGTGCTTCGTCCCCTCTCTGGCAGCGCCTATTAGGAGCAACACATGGGCTCGCACTAGTGGGTTCAAACAGCAGAACGCTCACGAGCCCAAACAAGGATCAGCTCAGTAGTGCTCCTCTCATTCATCATCAGAGCTGCAGAGAATTTACCTGAGTGACTCGTCTCCATCGTCCCCGGAGCTCTCAGAGGTGCAGACGTGTCTGTTTGAGGGCAGAGACTCTTCTTTGTTAAACCAGAGTCAAATAAAGACCCACAAAGAAACAAGTTTAATGCCAGTATGGGCTCATTTGGTCATTTTCACACGTTGCTATGTTACTGTGACTTACTGTAAATGGGTGACGAAATCCATACTGCACGTATGTGGTGGTTTGTGCGTGTATGTGTGCTTGTACAAAGAGGGGGTCGCTGATCGCATGCTCTATGTTTCCTCCCTTCAGCACCCTCTCTGTTGCCATGGAGAGACCGTTCTTTGCTTTCCCATAGGAGGAGAAATTAACACCATTTTTAACTGGCCCGGGGGCCTCCCCCCTGTGTGGGAGATAGTCTGAGTTCCACACGCACACACACACACACACACACACACACACACACACACACACACAGAGTCTTTAAGACGCCAATAATCTTCCTACCACACCGCTACTGTCATTTTTAATACCTTTGCAAGGCCAACATTTAACGAAGTGGGACAGTATGATAATGGCTTGAAAAATGGCGAAATGGACTCTGGGATGTGATGATGTATGTGCGAGTCATTTACATACCATTTTGAGTCAGTGACTGGAACGTCAACAGTGCCAGTCTGCTGTGGGGCCGGTGGGACCGTCTGTGTCTCTGGCTCGCTGGGATATTGGGGATGTCACACACTCTATCAAATAATGTTCATCATGGGAGCAGCTGAGAGAGAAGCACACACACATACAGGCACACACACACACACACACACACACAGACGTGGACGTCGGACAGAGGGGTTGAGCTCGGTGCACCTAATGTGGATTTAATGACGTGGGTTTATGAATTGAAGCAGAGAGGAGGAGAGGATGATAGTGAACAGAGAAGAAATAGAAGGGGACGGGATTTTATATATATTTATATAAAAAATTGGGGACACTGAGGAGGTAATAATCTCTTTTATCCCAGTTTTTTGTCATATCGACACACTCACACACACACACACACACACACACACACACGAAACAAGGATTGTCCCATTTATGTGTCCATTAGCCAGTTGATAGATTTACAGAGGGGAGATGGGACTTTAAAAGATGACCTGTTGTCACATCTGCACTGAGATAATCTGAGTCATGAGTACTGTTGACACAGCCATCTTTACTCCCTCCTTTCTGGCTGCACACACACACACACACACACACACACACAAACAAACAAGTCCTGCCATAGTTACAGATGGGACGGGTGCTCCCCAGAGCCTG
>OOFC01011098.1:5858-31042 GCA_900323345.1 Pseudochromis fuscus
ACTGAGAAGTGTATAAGTATGTAGACATTGAAAAATGTTGTCATATTTTATTACTAATTAAAATGTGTGTACATTAAATTGCTAGCTTAGCTCTTCATTTGTTGCATGAATATGAATCCACTTCCTATAGTGGCTAATTAGCTAAAGCAAATTTGAGTTTATATGTATTATCATTTTCATAATACTCAGTAGGTGTTGTTAATTAATTTTTTTTTTTTTACATTTTGTCAAGTGCAGTTATATGCAGTAAGCTAAGCAATTATTAGCTTAGTGCTCTGTTTGTTGCGTCAGTCATTGAGAATATAATATGGTATTTTTAAAAATCAGCTACAGCCTTTTTGTAATAAATTAAAATGCAGTATTCTATTTCCAGTTACCTCTTACTATAACTTTGGCTGTAAAAAAAACATGCTGCCATCTATAGAAAAAATATCTATCATCCACATGACACTTTCTTCAAAATAACACCAGATATCAAAGGTTTATTATTGCCATTTTTTCCCATGTCCTTTCATCAGTAGGCCACCTGGGTACTTAATAGGTTAACTGGAGTTCAAACTACTTTGTGGTGGTGTCATATTTTCCTGGTGAGGTCACTCCAAGGGCAGTAAAAGAATCAGAAAATGAGTTATGGTGATTTGTTTTTGCTTAGCAGAAATTGTGTAGTAGTTAAGTGATCTATAGATGCACTGTATGGGGAATCAGACCAACATCAACATTAATTATCAAAGAGAAAATTATGTGTTGGATATTGCAATCCCAAGTACGAATGGAGAGAAAAAAAATTCAGATGAAGCTTAATGTCAGTGGTTGTTCAAGTAAGGGTGAGTCAGGGCAACTGACTTTATGAAGATGTTTTGTCTCTCACCCAAGAAGCTTTTTTAGTTCAGAACAAAGTCGCCCTGACTCATATGATAACCATGACTTGGATGACTGAGAATCTGCACAGACAATATCAGTGGTATTAAAATGCCACTGTGATAATTTTGTTTTGACTTACTAAAATCATTGTACCCAAAAATATAAAAAGGTGCCCGGCCAAAAAGGAAACTCTACAAATCTCCAACAGGGATTGCATAACAATACTTTCCGCTCTGTCTGACGGGCCGACAGGCAGGTAGGCATGCATGACATATGGCTCCAGTATAAACTCACACTTGGCAACATTCAGGCAAGCAGGTACATGTGAAACATGGGGAAACATACAAAAAGAGCCGTGTAGTCACGTCACATACTGCACATGACGGTTGTCTGTCAGGTGGTCTGAAAAAAGGCCTTTAGGCATGCTGGAAACTTCTGTGAAATTCTCCTCTGCGGTGGCCTGTCTAGTTCTGCAGTGTATCGCAAATACAGGCTGAATACCCAGACAGTAACTCATGAAAATTCAAAGACGTATTTGACGGATGGGGCAGATTTAATGTTGCTTGTGAGTTTTTTACATTCAGCTTCTCCAGATTGGTTCTTCATGTTTTCAATAAGTTTCACTTAAAAAAAGGGAGAGCACTGAGCCTCAGTGTCTGTGCGCGCCGCCATCTGATGCTTGACCAATAGAGCTGTCAAACTTAATACACTTGGTGTCTGGTCATATTTCTCCTCACTTATGTTTTTTTTTTTTCTTTTCTTTCTATTATTTTTACAATTTCCCACTGAATCCTCTGAACCCTCACTTTAAAAAACAGCTCTGGACAATTTGATCTCATCACTTCTCTAATGCACTGTCGCAGAGCTGTGAACAAACACTGTATATAGAAATGGACGAAGCAACCAGGTCTCAAAACTGAGGCCAATCTGGAAGTGCAAAAAAGTGGAATACCATTGATGGCCACTAGATGCTGGTTCCAAAAAGCTCTGGTTCGAATTGACTTCAATGCAAAAATCCTCATGGTCACTCATTCAATACTCAGTCAGTACATGTTTTGTAATGAGACCAGAACTTAACTCCAGTCTCATACTCATAGGACAGTGTTCTGAGGTTCAGACCCGCCTCATCACTCTCTCTCTTCATATCCAAATATGGTCACTTCTGGCCCCCCCCAAAAAACCACGATCGAATACCAAACTCCTGGCTTCAAAATATGACTCAACAAACCAATGGTTGACGTGACATTGAATCCATCTGCACTGCCAACAGTAGCTCTGTTCACAGCCTGCATACATTAACAATGTTCGAATTCACAAAGAGCAAATGTCACAAGTTTTTGTCCTTGTTTTCTAAAGATCACCTACCTACACAGCCTGCAATCAACATCCTTCTTGCAAAGTCCAATACGCTTTATTTTGTTGGAGTCAGGCCTTTGAAATACAAAAATGAACAGTCATCATTACAATTTTGGACTCATGCCCTCACTGTATGAAGCATGTTCAGGTTTTTCAGAATCAGTAAAGACGTGGTGCACACTGTGCATTGTGTTAAACATCAGCCCTCTCAGACAGGGGTGTGTTTGTTTTACGGCCTGTTAAAGTGCCACATGTTTGTCAATGTTACAGCCCTGTGTGTCATTAGCTGTGTGAAGTTTGAGGGTCTGTAATGTAGAAAAGCGCTGACCCACCTGTAGTCTGAGTCAGTCATAAAAGAGTTCCCATGGGAAAAGGTGAAAACATACATTTGTTACAGCCTCTTCACCTTTTTATTTGTACTTCTGCCATCTGCTCTGGTCTCATGAAACATATTCTAAAGTTGAATCTATTTTAAAAGCACAACATCAGAGCATTTTATTATTTTTTTCAAGATTAATTAATCCACCAATTCTTTATTTTGGAAAAGAAAGAAAAGCAACACATGTTCACATCAACCTTAAAATGAATTGTTGCCACTTAGATGACAAGAGACTGGATTTTCACACAGCCATATTTACTGCTCCAGTCTGGGTTGTTCCCAGTGCTTCTGACCTTGTTACTTGAGCAATTTAATGCAGATTTTTATTATGTCATTCTTGTAATACAATTGACAGCTGTTTGTGTAATCACTAAACGTTTTCATGAAGATAAATTAATCACAAATGAATGAGTAAACAAAATGCTGATTGCTTTGTTTTTTGTGTTTCCAGGCTCCTCTCATGTCTCCTCACATCTTTGCTTCATCTTCATCATCTTTGTGGCCAATGCAGTGTTTCCTGCTCAGTGTCCTGCTGCTGCTGCTGTCCTCAGGGGTCCATGGACAAGGTAGTGTACATTGACAACATCACCTGATTACTACTGATAGAGGAGTGTGTCACAGACACTACCAAAGTAGCCAGTTCGCACCACAAATGCTGTAAATTGTAATTTTTTTCCGGTTTGCAAGAAGAAGGTCACAGTGCAGTGTAATTAAAGAAAAATGTGACCTGCTTTTCAGAAATCCCCAGTTTCTACATTTATTTTATGGTTACTTTTTACTACCTTTTATAAAAGAAACAATCAGTGTGACTGAAAGAGCTTATTATTTCAGTGTGGAACTAAAAATGTTGGCTGCAACAGCTGCTCTTAGCCCACAAATCATGGAGTACAATACAGATACTGTGTCTGTCTGCATATCTGCCTGCCTGTCTGGAAAAGTTGTTGTTGTTAGTGGGTCTGTAAGACCTTGACCCCGTCTCTCTAAATCTCCATCAGGTCCTATCTGATCCTCTGCCAAGCACCCATGAAAATGAGGGCCCTCCAGAGGCCCATGGTCCAAACACAAACGCGCACACACACACACACACACACACACACATGCACACATGCACGCATGTGCACACACATGCAAACATACATACATGTCAGAAAAAGATCTGTTGAGTGCTGAGGGTCATGTGTCCACAAAAGTACTGAAGACAACGTTCTGTGATTCATGCTGTTCATGTCTAAACTCCTCTGTCTTCCTTGTTTCCGTCTCTCCCTCCCCCCTCATCTTCCTCTGTCTATTACCCCGCTGCATAGCACTTACAAAACCTTGTCACACTGTAACTCTGTAACTCTGTGACGTTCCCCTGACCTTTGACCCTGCAGTCCCCAAGCAGCGTCCTGTTCCTGTTTCTATACCAGACGAGAGGACAGGGTGTGCTTTGATGGATGAGGGGGCAGCTGGAGAGAGGGATGGATGGAGGACGGGAGGATTGAAACATGAAAGACATGGCTTGTTGGGAAACCCCTGCTGGAAATTATGTAGATGAAGTCAGAACAAGAGATGGATTTGATTTGCAGAGAAGGAAGTGGCTAAAGGAAGAGAGCTTAGACTGCCTTGGAGAATGGGAAGAATGAAGTTTCACAGATTGTATCTTTGATCTTTGAATATCCTGAAACTGCCATGTTCTACCTTTGCTTATGACCCAAATCTTTGACCAGACAAAATGCACAGAACGGATACATATTAAAACCCTTTTTTATTGTTTTGTTTTTTCCATTTGTCTCTGTCAAGGTCGTCTTAAGCTGACAGTCCTGTCTGAAGACAGACTGCAGATGAAATGGAAGGAGGCTGATGGGCCCGTTCAGGGCTACAAAGTCAGAGTGAGACCAATCTCAGGTGAGACTTTATGTGGTACACTCAGCTCATTGCAGCTCATTCACAAAGTCAGGAATCAGTGTTTTTTTCAAAATAAATTGTGGATGAGCCTGACTTGTCTGCAAACCCCATCCAACACAAGGAATTACAAAGTCAAGATGCGTCTCATGTGACTGGATTACAAGGGGACAGCCAAGATGCATCTTTTTTTTACACCTGTGTTTAACATGCGTCTCCAAACTGTCCTGATGATTACTTGTGTTTGGCTGTCACTACGGCAACATTAAGGCCAGTTTTCACAGTAGGTAGAAGGTAGAAGCTAGAAAATAATCTCCATTTTAATTCATTCAAAGACTTATTGGATGCAGTGCTTTTGTCTTTGTAATCTGGTGGAAATGTGAGTTTGCCTGTATGCGACTGGCCAGCCCAGCTCTGTGCCACATGCTGTCACGTTGCACCAGGAGTTGCCAGCCATCTGGTGGACTGGCAGGTGCCTTTATTATAGTTCTTTCTGCTCCATGCCTCTATCTTCCTACTTCCCACTTACCATAATTCTGAGCCATTATTAATGTATAATTAAAGACAAAACAATATCAAAGACCATTAGTTTCCTAGTAGCCTGTGCTAAATACAATGTGCAGTGCACAATTACAGCATAATAATAGAGTGTCAACTGTATAATAGCAGAGGACTGCTCTCTCATGTTTCTTTATAAGTGAATAAATGAATATCATGGTGAACACTTCCCCCTGTTATTATCTGAGAATTTCTCCTCCTCCTTCTAGCTGTAACAAAATATATAATAGTTAAACTTTCTGATGTTTCCTGCCAGAAAGACAAAGAAGTGCTTTGTAAAGTCATATGAAATATATAATTACTGCTATTTTTCATTTTGTTGTCACATTCTTTGGCTCTGCTGTTGGTTTGCCTCCATTTGGCCTCACTGTCAAGCTTCATGCATCAGACAGTTCTCTAGACTGATAGTATATAAAAAATATGTTTAAATGTGTCCACATGAAGAATGCAAAGGAAAAATACAAAATAAGTTCAAAGTTATCGCTGTTGTTTTTATAATATTTAGGCAAACTGGCACATGTGCAAAATGCAAACAAATCAGGTTTTTGAGGAAGTGTGTGTACTGTTGTGTTAAAACCTCTTAAAAGAATAAGAATATATTTTTTAGTTTTCATACATTTTATAGCAGACAAATTGTACATGCCATTGAAGTAGATACAACTTATCTTCTTTAAGTGTATCAAAAACTGAACTGTCCAACATCCAAACCCAACATGATCATACACTTTTTATATCGGTTATGCAAGTATCTTTAATCTCATTATAATCTAAACTGCTCCAGCTCTGTTGCTTTTCAAGTGATGATTTTGATAAAACCAGCTCCCACTCCTCCCCTCATTCCTTCACATCTGTGATCCTTCCTGCTCCTCTAACTTCTTTCAAAGCATTGTTTTCTCTCTGCCACCCTCTTATCTCCCATTCCACACTGCAGCTAAGCCCAGGCAGGTCTAAAAGAGACAGAGAGAGGGGCGCTTAGAGGGAGAATTCTTCTTGTTGGGCCTAAAGGTGTGGGGTCTGTGGGGTGGGAGCAGTAAGAAGATGAAGAGGTGGTGTTGACAAGATTAAATAGGGAAGGAAATACAATTCTTGAAATGCATGAAACGGATTGCAGAAGGTTGTAACATACATCAGCCTTAGGGGAAACAGAAGAGGAGTGTCATTTGTATGGACAAGAAAATGATGTTGAGGACCAGGTGGACAGAGAGGGATCACACACTGAGTTACTGAAAACTCCCCTCTTGAGATTTTGCTCCAGGGGAATTTGTATTTAACATTAATTTTGCAGACAACCATAGGAATACTGTGCATCGTCCAGTAGTGTCAGCGGACCGTTCATCATATTCAACTTTGCTGATTTATTGCTCACATACTGACTTCTGTGACTTAAACTCTTGGGAAAAGTTAGCAGAGGTGGATCTGACCCAGACATTCAAGGCCAGCAGACTGTAGAGATGGAGAGTCATCTGCACTTTATTTCTAAGGATAAGGATAAACTTATTGTCCCCTAAGGGATATTTGTCTTGGACACGGTGCTACACAGCTGCAAATCACCATCAGTTGCATCCATCAAACAATCACATGCAGAGAAATCGACATCTGTTGCATGTGCTGTTGTTTTTGTGGTTGTGCTTGTTTGAGTCAAATCAAATACAAGAAACTAAACCACAATTAAGACATATACAAGAACAGAAAAAGACAGTCTACATTGACATGGGCTGCTCCCGTGAGATGACGGACAAAGAAGTATAGTCCACAGCTTCTGTCACAGGATTTAGGAATCACGACATACACAGTAAAACCACAGTACCACTTCACACACCAGCAATAAAAACAGTTAAAACTAAAGAACAATTTACAATATCAGAGGAAAAAAAATAGTAGATTTTCTGATTGGAAAAGGAATGATACAAAGGTTTATATGATCAAGTCACAATTATAAGATGCTATTTAGATTCTATGTCAGAATCAAAAAAATCAAGTCAAAATTGTGACTTAATAAGACAAATGTTATATTGTCAAAATCACAAATCAAGGAAATCTGAATTCTTTTAATGCAACAGTGCAGGACTTTTTTTTAAAAATTACATTCAAGCCCATTCTCACCTCAAATACTCGTCTTTTTCCAGAGGAGCCGCAGCCGGAGCTGATGCTGACCACCACCCGGGGCCGGGCGACGGTGGCAGGACTGGACTCCAGTCAGGAGTACTCCCTCCAAGTCCTGGTTCTCAACGGAACCACAGAGAAACTTCTTGCAAAGAGACGATTCACCAGTAAGAAACACAGCAAGGTGGACGTGACAAATGAGAAGAGTTGACTGATGTATTTCAGATTTATTTGTGTGACCTATTGTTGTCTGACAAAAAGAAGGATTTAAGATGTGTGTTCCACAAACAGTTTTGATAAGGTCTGTAGATCATACAAAACTGGAAAACGTGTATTTCATACTTCTATAGAACACACAAGTTAACATGGGAGGAAACTCGTCATAGGATTTTTTAAATTTTATTTTATGTTTATATTCACACACTTAGACTAACTGGGGCTGAACAAGAGACACTGAAATCCACAGGCATGTTGTGATGTACAACACTGACAAGACATGTGAAGACATACGGTCGGCCTGCTGTTTACTCAGTTGGTACCGTGAGATAAAGTTGGCAAGACAGCAAAGTCAGATTATAGGAAGTGGTGCATTTTTGACATTCTTACACTTTGTGATCACAGTGGCTCCTCTAAGCCCCCAACGCCATCACACTGAGAAGATACACACACACACACACAGGGATACACTCAGTGGGTGGGTATGAATAGTACCACAGCTGGATTACAGGCTGAATGTGGTTGTGCTTGAACTTATACTTACATGAGTTAAAAGTGTTTCTGGGTTGTAAATCTGCCCACGACACTTGTTCATCTGTGACCCACAAAGGCAACGTTACCAGCAACATCACACAGTCAGTAATGTCTCACTGCCCACACTGTGTGGCTGCGTTTAAGGACGAGCAACTTGCAGGGAGGGGAACAGCTGTCTTTAACTTCACAGGTAATTTGTGAAGACATTGAAATGAAGCGTCTCTTGTGTTTGGAGGATTAGACTCTGCAGGGTAATTGGAGATTTTTGCACAATTATTGCCCCTCAGGTTATTTCCTGCAGCAGAGACAGTTCTCTGACTGTTGATCCTGCTTGATTTGAGAGCTCCTTTCACTTTTGACATTTCATTGTTTGACCATGACTGATTGTCTCCAGGGGCTCATATGGGAATATATGATATGTGGATGTAGCCCGTGGTTGCTGGCGAACCGTGCGAGTGATAGTAGGTTACTGTGTCGACTCGAGCGTGTCCTGGCAGGCCGAAAAAACACTTGGAGTTGGAAATTCGTAACACCGGCTGTCATGCTGGAATGATGGCAGTCTGGGAATTCCTTCCTGATGCGTCTTTCCCACTTGCTTTAACCCCCTCGGGGCCCTGTACTTATTTCGAGCTAGAGATAGTAGTTTACTATGTCGAGGCAGTTCTTACTTCCTTGGAGATTTCACCCTCAATTGGCTGTTGTTGACCTTGTCTCTGAACTTCAGGCACAGATTTGCTAGCAGAATCTGGTGACTCAGTTAAACCGGAGAAGTTGTAACACACTCAACTCCAAACATGCTCCATCACTGTTTTTCTACAAGTAGATCCATTGTCCACATAACTGCTGCGATCAGTTATTTTAGTAATGGAGTATTCAATCGATTATTCCATCAATTAACTGAGTAATCAGATTAGAAAAGTCCATCGGACAGTGGACGCATGAAGTGGGTGCTGTTGGTTGAGATGCTGAAGAATAGACGTTGTGCTGTTATGGCTCATCACTTTAGAGTTACAATGCACACACTGCACAGTGTTTTCCTTCAGTTTGGAGTTTGAAGTGGTCCCAAACTTTTGATGGTGTCTGATGTTTTTTGCAACTTTTTCCTCTTCTCTCTTGGTTGTTTCCCCTCTCCTGCTCCATTTTGCATTCTGCACCGGCTGCTTCTTCTTCTATGTTGTGTCTGCGCGGTCGTGCTTTCGCTTCTTCTTTTCCTCCTTGTTTTATGGTGGTTGGAACTTTGTAGCTCATTCCCACAACCTAGCTAATCCTCCAGACGAAACACTACTCTGTGATCAAAGCTTCGATTAGTCTTTTTGCCTCAAGGGTTTTTCCTAATCCAGGTAATCAAGTTACTCGAGGAATCTTTTCAGATCTAATATTTAGTAACTTCAGTGAACTACAAACATGGCATCTTCCCGCCTCACCGTGGCACAGTATAACCACTGTTTTACCCTAGACAGGCAAGTAAACATATATGATAACTTCACTGACCTTGATTTTCAACTTTACAATAATAATATAATACATCCATTATGACTGTATGTAGAAATGGATGAAGCAACCGAGGCTCAAAAGTAAAGCTAATGTGGAAGTACAAAAAAATGCAATACCACCAACAGCCACTAGATGCTAACGCCAAAAAACTGTCGTTCTTTTGACTTTTTCCAATTGAGCTGAATTCAAAAATTGTAATTTTCAATCCTGAAATATTCAGTCAATACATTTTTTCCACAAGTCATTCTGATGTCATTAGCTAAAGTCAGCTCTTCTTCTCAGTGATCTGGTCCATCTGAAAATCCTTTCATCATTATGTAGATATTAGGAATGGAAGATTTAGGGATGTGGTTAGTTTGATCAACTCTGGTTTCCAATGAGAGCAGCTCTAAACTCTAGTCTAATACACATTGTTCAGTGATCTTGGGTTCAAGGGTCAGACCCCCTCCCGACTCCTCACTTCATAATCATATGTGGTCACTTCTGGCTCCAAGTAAGCAACATGGCCAGGTTTGAATACTAAAGTCCTGTCTTCAAAATGTCCACAGACAAATGAGTTACATCACGGTAGCCTCATCTATACTATATACAGTCTATGATCTATTATAACAATATAAAAAATGTTCAATAAAGTCACAAAAGAAAAATAGTCTTGTAATGTCTCCCAGTAACACTCTAGGGTTGAAATTGAATTTCCAAGTATTTCAATGGGTGAAATATAAAGGGTAGCAGAGGAAATTCCACTTTTTTAAAAACAGGAACAAACATAACTGACAGGGTTAAAGTGCCGCCAACTTAATCATCATCATTGCCCATCTAGAACTACTTACTGAAAAGGAGGAAATGGAAGTGACCGCAGTTTATTAATACATTACCTCAGCAGCCACATTAATGTTTCTGCAACATTAGAATCAATCATGCTGTTGGTTTTTAAGTAGAATTTCATTATTTAATACAGACTTTTCTTTCTTCCAGTGGAGAGTCTGCGTGAGGAGGAAATGATTCGCAGCGGCAGCCGAGAGCAGAAGAAGAAGATGCTGCCGGGCGGTTCGGGGTCAGGAGACCTGGACGATGCCACAGACGCTCTGCTGGGTCTGCCAACAGTTTTATATCCAGACCCCACGACCACCACCGCTGCCACTGCTACAGGTAGAGCAAAACAGTATCCACACACTCTTCTTGATATTAGTACAAAATGAGGTTTTGGGTCGTAACAGCACAAGAGACATTTCACACCCAACCCTGTGAATGATAATGTCCTAAGGGCCTGAATATGAAAGAAAATATTATCAAGCTACAGGAACTTTGCTCTCTTGCTCAAACTTGAATGGCTGATGCTGCCGTCTTTATATGATCAGATACAGACATATGATGTCAATTTTAAAAACCAAAACACACTTTGTGGTCACCTGAGCTCAGCCTCAAGTCATGTTGAAAAACAAAACTGGTACAAACACTTTGTAGTCTCTGTGCTCTGATCTTCTTTGGTCTCTGTCATTATGATGCTGTTTTATTGGTATGAGCTAAGGCACAGAACACACCTACAAGCAAGCTGATGCACATTTGTACAGTATTCTGCCTTTATACACGCCACAAACACACAGAGTAATGACAGCCTAGGAAGCAGGATATAGAAGCAGGGACAGGATGGATGTGAGTAAGGCAGGTGGATGAGGACTTGTTTGAAATTGTGGATACTTCATCTGTCAAGCAAACACAAACTGTTTCATCTTTTGTCGTAGCATGAAAACGTTTATCTGTTCACACCGAAATAAGATTTTCTTGCACTTTTTCCTTTGATACTAAGGAGGTCAGATCAGTTTTAAACCAACAGAAGATATCCTGTCACATGCAGCTTCTGAACAATCTTTGCTTATCTAACTGTAACTCCACCCATGTGCTTGCCATTACCCCTGTCCTCCAGAGCCCCCAGCTACAGAAAGCCCCTCTCAACTCCCTGATGAGGTGCCAGAGAAAACCACCAAAGAGAAGAGGAAGAGGAAGAAAGAAAAAGAGCGAGATCGTTCCAAGATGGAGAACAAGGAGGAGCAGGGGACAACACAGGGCAAACCGGGCGAGGAGAAGCTCAGGAAGGCACCTTTCCCCACCCAGCCAGTTACAGGTAGCCGCTGGGATCCAGTGGTGTAAAAACATAATAGTACCTCTGGACTAAAATATTATTTTTGATAACATTTGTCATTTTAATGAACCAAAACACAAGATTAGTGAAAAAGATAACTCCCTTTGAGCAGGAAGTTAAGCAGGTAATCTTAAGCTTAAAGGACTTCTGGCCATCATCATCTTCAGCTTTTATTGTGACTTAAGGAACATGAGGTTTTAGAGCAGTAAGTGTTGGTTTGATGTGTGATGACAGTGTTTACCTGAGGGAGGGACAGGTTAAGGATAATGACAGGCCATCCTGTTAAGCTGCAGGCCACATGTCTCTCCCTCATAATCCTGAAGAACACACAGACAATCTCATGCAGGGAGACTCACTCATGTTCGTGTGTGCACCATGTCGACACATGTGCACATAGATTTTCCACACCTACATTTTAACACCTACGCTGTCGTTTCCCTGCCTGACTGCACAGAACCACCTGTTTCCTGATTTAAAGCCACAGATTCACCATGTACTCACTAAGATACAAATGAGTGACAAATATAACTAGAAACTGATGTGAGGTCCAAAAGAAATACCAGCTACACTGCTCTTTGAACTCAGATCAGGACTATTCTCTTGTGTCTTTGTATTAAGGTATGTCTCCAAGGAAACCATTTGAGTGCGACAGTGATGCAGCAGCGGACATCATGCTGTTGGTGGACGGCTCCTGGAGCATTGGACGAACCAACTTTAGACGAGTCAGAGACTTCTTGGAGGGCCTGATGACTCCCTTCCGCATCGGACCAAATTACATTCAGATTGGTGAGGATCACACAGTGCAGGGAGTGTGGGGCACACACCCCCTCATGCATTCACAGAAACAGTGTGCCACCCAGTAGATTTCCCAAGTCTTCTTTTTATGTCATCATTCATGCTGCATGGTACAGATATGCAGACTATGTGAGGGATGATGACCTTTATGCAACCTCAGCTTACAATTAGCTCTTTGTGTAGGTGTTGCAGCCCCAGTATTGTGATGTTGAACATTGTATTTACATCCTACACAAACATTTATAAAACCAGATGATGTTCATGTTTTTTGGTCTGGAAGCACATTTACCAAATAAAAGGACTCTTCACTATACTGATGTAATATTTATTCTTTTGGTGAAAGGATTTAGAATATACAGCATGTTGCACAATAATAATCCTGTTATCTTATTATATTGATATGTAAAGCAATACATTGCAAGTTTAGCTGCAGACAGTATTTTAAAGGACAAAAACAGGAGTGCTTCATCATCATAGCAGCTGCCGACTGAATGCACAAAAGCCTTAGCAACACTGGTTACTCACCTAATGACTGGCAGGAAACAACCGATCCCTCAGCTCCTTTCAGCTGCACAATTCATAATTATTTTACCTTTACTGTGGACGTGACAATAAAAGCTTGAATCTAAACTGAACTGCTTTTATTTCCCATTATTTGAATTTTTTCTTGATACTTTTTCAGATCTTGGAGCACCACATTTCAACAGAAATCTCATTTTCTTAACATATTCTCTTGTGTCACATTATTTCTAAACTGTCTCTTCTAAGCTGCAATAGAATATTGTTCATCCATGAAGAAATCATCTGTGTTGTTTTTATTTTAAATAAACATTAATTTTGCTACTGTCAGAAAGATAATAAAAGACTTTATTCACCTCACAATAGATAGAAACAAAGTACAAGGTGCAAATACAGTAGAGAATATTGAATAAAAAATAAGAAATATAGAAATAATTTAACAAAAATATTACATTAGAAAACAAATACACATATGCACACATGAAAGTGTATTGTTTGTAGTAACAGTAGCAATACTATTTTTAAAACCCAAATGTCACAGAGGTTACAGCAACTACTGTGATTTTAAATAAGTCAACAACAACAAAAGATGAGAAACAGTTAGGATACTATATCTTGTGTTTTTGTCCCAGGTCTGACCCAGTACAGTGGAGACCCTCGCACAGAGTGGCACCTCAACAACTTCACCACTAAAGACCAGCTGTTGGAGGCAGTGAGGAATTTCAGATATAAGGGAGGAAACACATTTACAGGTAAGCTCATCGTGCACTCTCCATAATTTTGTACATGCAGGGTGTGGCTGTTATTGTTTAACCATCCATCCTCCCCACCAGGTCAGGCGCTGCTTCACGTCATGGAGGAGAACATGAGGGCCGAGGCAGGCGCGAGGTCGGACACGCCATTCTTCCTGGTCCTGTTGACTGATGGGAAGTCTCAGGATGATGCCATCGCTGCAGCAAACAAGCTGAAGAGCGCAGGCGTGGAAATCATCGCTGTGGGTGAGACTGGAGCTGTTTATTTACTCAGTCCTACAGCCAGATGTGGGTTTATTAATTTGATTTATTGTTTTGTTCCTGTTCTCGTTCATGTTAGTTGATTCAGGGCATTTTGTCCTAAATAATTTCTGTACTTTTCAGGAGTGAAAAACGCTGATGAGGCTGAGTTGAGACAAGTGGCATCAGAGCCGGTGGATCTGAACGTCTACAATGTCAATGACTTCCCTCTGCTCAGCAAACTGGTGGCACGGCTGGTCCACATCTTGTGTGGGAGGATAGAGGACCGTGGCATCACAAAACGTAACGCATCTGTCTGTGTAGCTGTCAGTCTTAAGTATATCATCACAAAACCATTTTGACCGTATCAAGGCATCAGCTTTTAAAAATAATCTTGTGAAGGTCTAACATGATGTTTTCTTGTCTCCAGGAATGGAGCCTGGACCCACAGCAGACCCAGCCCTCTCCTACCCCAGTCCCACCGATCTCCGCTTTTCTGAACTTGGTTCCAGAGAGGTGAAGCTTCACTGGACCAACCCCTCAAAGCCAGTGCAACAGTACAGAGTGGTTTACCACAGTGCTGAGGGTCAGAGCCCACAGGAGGTCAGAAATCCAGTCTTACCTCTCATAGATCTTAGTGATTATTGTTAAGGTTCTTTATATTAACGAAATAAGACCTTCACCTTGAAGAGTAGAGACTGTTATTGATAAAATTTCACATGATTCAAAATATATTAGCTTAAGTTATATTATATATATATTAATTTGTAAGCTTTGTTAAAAATAACATGTAAAAAAATATCTGCTTTGTACTTTTTAATCGGTGAAGTTTTATAAAAACATACTGTGTGTGTTGTAGGTCCCTTATTTTTCTTTTTTTCAGCTCTTTCCATTAATTAGGCTTCAGATTTTGTTTGTTGATGCTGAAAGAAATATGTGGGATGAGATGGTATAGATTTTCAAAATATTGTGCTGGAGTTTTTCCTGTGTTGTTGTCTCCAGGTGGTGCTGGCTGGCTCTGAGTCCACCGTGCTGCTGGAAGGCCTCTCCTCTCAGACACTGTACCACGTGTCCATCTTCCCTGTGTATGAAGACAACGTTGGCCTGGCACTCAGAGGAACCGTCACTACGTGTAAGACATCTCTGCTGAATATTGTACGCACCATACCACAACTATAGTCGCTCATCCTTTTAGCAGGGAAGGTCGGAGCTGACGTTGAGTGTGAGGTGGGGTACCACCCAGGCAGCTCGTCAGTCAGTCACAGGGCTGACACTGAGAGACACTCCTACACAAACATGTAGATGGGCTCTCACAAAAACAAACCATGACTTTCATATTCAAGGTTCTGGCATCTCTGCATCGTATTTTACATCATACTTCAGTTCTAGGAGAAATGGGCTTTATTGCAACGGGAAAAAAATTTCAATGTACGTATCCCAGCTCAACAACATTTTAAAAACAAGGTGTAGTACACAATAGTAAAATTACATAGTAACCCACAAGCTGTCACACATATCATGTTTTTGTTTGAACATGTAGCACCTCTCAGTCAGTGCTGTAATTTAACTTGATGTGATGCATGTCAGTGGGTTTTACCTTCCTACATGATGATATGCTCCATTTAAAGGATAAGTCTGGTGATTTATTTTTGTCAAAGACTCAAACCAACTGAGTTGATCCTTCTAACAAGTGTCTGTGTATCAAAGCCTGATGTGTCTTACTTCATGTTGACACAAGTTAGAGTGAGATTTTAACTACGGTGATTGTGTTGCTGAAACACAAATAACAGACAAAAGACTAATGCTGCTAAAGTGAAACTCATGCTTCACCTCCAGTGTAGATGCTGTCTTATTCTCTGTGACACAAAGCTCTTTAATGTCCAAAAACTTAGGGAATAAGTCATGTCAAAGTTGTAGTTTTTATTGTCTACATACCGCTGACACTATTTTACTGTCCTTCACTGTTGGAGATGAAAACAGTTCAAACAAAAGATGTTTTTATTTCTGTTTCAGCATAACATTTGCCAAAGACTCCACCTGTTTTAGGATCTGATTGACATTTACGTCTCCTGTAAAAAACAATTTGCTTGGGGCTCAGTGCCTCAGATATAGGAGGCTTGAGATGTATCGACAAAGTAACACATTCTTGGTTTTTATCTTTCCATTGGATTTGCTCAGTTATAAAATAAAAAAAGTATATTTTTGGCAGCTTTATCCTTGATGAACCTTTTCTTTCTTACTTATATCGTACAAGTACCAAACATTTTCTAGTTCCAGTCACACAAATAAAAGGACTGGTTTGCTTGTTTTATTTTTCTTAAGAGAATAATGTAATAGAGTTTTGTTTTTGCAGTGCAGCATTTTTTTATTAATATTATGACTTTTTAAACTAAGTAATATGTTATCAAAGTCTAATAAACTTGCTGTAACTCCAGCAGAATGAGAGAGCAGTACATTTTTGTTTTATCATGTGTTGTGAGACTTTGTGTTTTCATTGGCAAGGTGTTAAATATATTTTTAGCAATGTGTGTATATAGAGCAGTATTGTTTAGCACAACACTGAAGCCCTGCTCTGTGTTCACCAGTTTATTGTTGTATTGGTAGTGAGGCAGATAGTTATTATTATTATTACGTGAATAATTATTAGTGCTTATGAACAAAACACATTGAGAACACTGTCTTAGATAATATGAAGTTCTGCTTTGTTTGCTGTCTTTTGTTAAAGCCCACCACCATATTCCCACCAAGAAGGGCTTTTTTCCTCCAACTCTGTAGGACACCAAATTACTGAATTCACCAAAACGCCAGCCTCTGTATAGAGTCAGTGCAGTTTACTGAGAACAGTTTAGCCCCCGCAGTGAAAGCAGGAGATTGACTTGAAATTTCATGTCATGACATTTTTGTTCAGTTGTCGTTTTCCCTTTAAACCTTCAGGAACACTGTGGGTGTTCACCTCCTTTTGTTCTTGACATTTTCAAAACTGCACCCAAGGAAGTCACAATAATTAGCTCGAAGGGAGGTTGCATTTTCACTTGTAGTTAGCCCAGAGTCGGCTGAAATAAGTCTTACTTATCCTAGTTGGGTATCAAACCATCAAGAAAGTAAATGCGCAACATGTCTAAAGTATATCACAGAAGGTGTGTAACATAATATTTCTTTTCTCCTCTCCATTTTCTGTCCGTCTCCGGTCTCTCAGTGCCGCTGGCCATGCCTGGAGACTTAGAGGTGACGCCTTCATCGTTCAGCTCGCTGCGAGTGAGCTGGGGTGCAGCACCTGGTGCAACACAGTACATGATCCTGTACTCAGCACTCAGCCACGGAGAGCCTGACGATGCCAAGGAGGTGTGTGTGTGTGTCTGTGTGTGTGTGATTTAGAATTTATAAGCAAATAAATAATAGCCAGCAACCGTGGCATTAAAGAGAAATATATATTATATTAACAAAGCAATTACTGTGTTAATTATGTTCATTTATATTTGCATATTTTCATCATGTAAGAAGATGTCCACATATCTACATTGCTTCTTTTGCAAAAAAGTCATAATTTAAGTAAACTGAACATACATGGAACATTTAAATTACAAACAACTTAGATCATGTTAAATTCTGAGCACATAATTTTATACAATTTCTGATACAACATCACATTTTAAGCTCTAAATTAGAAAATCTTAAAAAATTAAATGATGATTTCTTTTTTCCTTGCCTTGTGTAGTTTCTCCCACATTATGAAACATGGCGTGAACCAGCATTGTCTTCACATTATTAACAGTATGCAAATTATAAGCAAAGCGAATGAAATGCCTTGTAACTATAGGTTATTGTATGTAATTGTTCGCTCATCTCCAATTACTCATCTTATAATGGGAACCATTAACAAGCCTATTAATGTGATTAGTGCTCAGTGCAGTCCCAGTGCAGGACAAAACATTATACTTAATAATGAGATGGATTAACAAGCCTTTGATTCTGTCTCTGTAGGAAAAATTCAGTGCAGACAAGACAGTAGTGGAGCTGGCCAACTTGCTGCCGGCGACGGACTACTCCGTTACTCTGTACGCCCTCTACGATGAGGACCCCAGCGACCCTGTCACTGCTGTTGCCACCACATGTAAGATGTTTGAATTGCTCTCATACTCAAGGTTTCCCTTCTCCTTTATCTTTCCACTTTCTTATTTTGCCATTTCACACTTTTCGTCAGTTCTCCTGCTGATGACCCTTTCATCCCTGGGCTATTTAGAAAAACATTTGTACATGAAAAACATCCCAGAATTTGGTCATTTATAACCTTTGGTAATTTGTAACCTTCATGACTGTAAGATCAAAATGAACAACCTTCCTTCTTTCTTTGGATCAGAGACAGTTTAGAGAATAATGAAGTACAGTAAAAGTGTCTTTGTGTCCATCAACAGGCCAGATTGAGATTAGAAAAAATTCAATTCTTACATGCAGCTAAGCCGAATCATAAATTTGAGCGTTAATAACAGCCTGATAACAACTAGTCAATAAGTACTTCTGCTATTGAACTTGATCTAAAAAAACAACCTGTATCGGGACTACTTGGGTTGAAAGGGTTAAAATAAAGCTGATACAGATGGACTCCTCATCCTTCTCCAATATCAGCCTCTCTGACACTGACACAATAAATCCATACAATACACTAAGTACTCATTGTTTTTCCTCATGGCTGTCCCTCTCTACAGTCCCTCTCCCACCACCAGTAAGTGTTCAGTTCCCCATGGTCACCCACAGCGTGATGAGGGTGAGCTGGGTGCCGGGTGCTGTGGACGTCCCCGGCCACAGAATCACCTACAGTACCAACCACGGCAGCGATGTCAAGCAGGTAACGTCCCAAACACACTGGACACAGACGAACATGCTGTCACTCTGACAGTTGTGTTTCGGTATTTTATGGCATCAGCTGATCATCGTGCTGGGAATCTTTCCAATATCAGACATCTTTAATATTTAGCTTAGTCCCAAGCACGGTCACAAAATACTTTTTAAGATCCGCGGTAGTTTAATTGAAGAAAACAGAATTTCATTTTTCAGGATTTTGTTTGTACTGTCATAGGCTATGTTACTTCACTATTCATATTGACTTGTTTTTAAAGTTCAGTCCCTCATATTAAATGTCTTTCAGGTGGAGGTGACAGGGCTGAACTCAGTGCTGGTGCAGAACCTGTCCTCTCTGTCCAGATACCTGGTCTCTGTTCAGTCTAACTACCCACAAGGCCTTTCCACAGCGCTCACCAGTAACGTCACCACACGTAAGACACACACTCCTGCCAGGTCTTCAGTGCTTTAAGGGCATCATCTTAGACTGGCTTTGTTTGATGTGATAGCAGCATTCAATTAAACCTCATTCATTAATAACAAAAACATCTCAGGAGTATAAAAGCTTCTCTGTTTCTCTCCACTTATTTTCTAGTGAAGGTGCCTTCTCCATCAGACTTCCGGGTGAGTAATTTCTCAGGTAGTGACATCACCGTTCGCTGGGAGGCTGCAGCCGACGATGTCGTCTCTTATCTCATCAAGTGGATCTCCCTGAGTGGAGGAGACCTGAGACAGGTGGGGAAGCATGATTGGATAGTTTGACTGCATAATGTGTGATAACGAAACTAAAATGTGCCTGTGTGTTTAGCTGAGGGTGAGCGGGGACAGTGAAGGAGCGATTCTGGAGGGGGTGGAGGATGATAAGGAATATCAGATCTCTCTGTCTGCGCTTTATGGGGATGGAGCTCAGAGTGAAGCTGTGGCCACACGCTACAGCACCTGTGAGTCTCACACACATGCACACACATTAATTACACACCACACATTTTCAGTGCTATCATCCACACTTCAGAGTTAACATGTGAGCAAAATTTTAATGATGTCAAGTGGAGCCAGTTTTAACAGCTGCTTGATTCTTTTTATTTTTTCTAGTGCTTTTTTAAAACTGATAATACCATATTTATTCCAATTAAACTTGGGTCTCTAACAATGTTTGATATGAAGAAACAAAGGCTGGACCTCAAATACAGGTCAAAGAAAACCTGGTGGAAAAATTAAACATAGTGTGCCTGCAAGTATTTCTCCATAAAATCCCACTTAATAAAATATGGGCTTCTGTCTACTAAAATGCAGGAAATTACCTTTTATTCCAAGAAGGTTAAATGAACTATTTAGTTTATATTAACAATGTGATGCAACTTTAATGTTTTGCTTCACTCTCCTCCTGATGCAACTTGAACCATCACGAGGCTTTGCACTAAAATGTGACCAATTCTTCTTATCAAGTAGACCTCTAATACAAACCCACCTCAAACAGAGGACATTTACCTTCTGTAGTTGAGGTAGTTAAGGCCTCCAGCCACTATTTGCTATAGCTGTGAAATAGATGCTCTGAGGACAAAGTATGTATGAAAATATGTGTCTTTCAAAGTAGGTTTTCAGATACATTTCCTGCCATTCTGCAAGAACAAAATATCTGTCATTGACTTCAGTCCTTGTCAGACAAACCTTTAAGTTCAAGAAGTGGAAACTGTGGCGAGCTATGAGGACTGTTGTATTAGTGGATGGATGGACAAGAAATTGAGCTTTGGTGTCACTGTTCACACTGAAGGAGTATGTTCTTTATGAGTTTCAATACATGCTGTTATTGCAGGTATCATCTGTTAATATATTCTACATTGCACTTATTGTCTGAAAATGTTCTTCTAAGGTCCTCAATTGTCTCTTTGTGTTTTTACTGTGTTTATGTATTTATTTTGCTTGCTGCAAAAATACATTCCTCCTGTGAAACAATCAGGATTTCAACTGAACTTACTTTCATATGGAGTAAGTCTGCACACTTGTTGTTCTTGTATGCTGTGGTTGCAGTGTCAGGTGGAGGTCCATCCAGCGTGTCAGTGTCCGAGGAGACTGCTGTCAGCCTGCTGGTCAGCTGGGTGCCTCCCAACGCTCACGTCCTCCAGTACCGTGTGTCCTACACAGCACTGAACGGAGCTGAAAACCAAGACAGCACGGTGAGGAGGCTGCAATCATTTACATCCTCAGCACAAATCCTAGAGCTGAGAATTCCAGCTGCAAATGACGTCAATCACCGTGTTTCAGATGAAAGTTTTACTTGAAAACATGACTTTGTTGTTTGTTGTGTACAGGTGTTGGTCCCAGGCAGTGATAAACAGGTGCTGCTAGAATCATTACAGCCAGACACACGTTACAGTATCCTGGTCACTGCTGAGTACCGCAACAGAGAAGGAGGCAGCGGTTCAGCTCAGGGCAAAACCAGTGAGTGAAACACAACTGCCTTTTAAAAACCAGGCAGCTGCATGTTGACCTACAGCCAAGTCTGACAGGGTTATGTACAAAAATGGTCAATGCTTCTTTTCATATGGAAAGATAAAAAAAAACTTGAGCTGTTTTCCTCCACTATGAGAAAGAAAAGCTGGAGTCACTGTGAGGTTCAATCCTCATCTGCTTTAAAGGCAGCAGACATGAAATAAATCAGGAGGAGAAACTCTCAGGTTTCTGAAAGCTCCAAATTACAAATACACTGCAGGGCAGGACAAATATTAACATACATCTAACATATGCTGCCAGGTGTACATGATATCCTATGTTGTGTGCACTGTTTCACTTCCCTGCACTTGAACAGCTTGTCTGTGCAATGAGGCAGCAGTAAACTTACAAACTGGACTCACACATTACTGTCGACCTATTTCTGATAGTGTTTTTCAGATAAATGTGCAAAACAGAGTACAGCTTCTGAAACCTTGTTGTCAGTGAAAGTACTACATTTAAATTTGCTAAAATGTGCATTTAGTTTATTAAAGTGTCAGAATGAGTCCTTGTGCTTGCCTGGGCTGTTCACCTCTGATCTGTGTGTAAGTGTGTTTCTGTTTATCGCCCTCAGTTTTACCTTCTGTTTCCTGTATCTGTCTCTCCAGCCAGTCTGCGGGTGAGCAGTGTGAGTGTGGTCAGGTCAGACCACTCCAGTATCTGTGTTTCATGGAGACCGGTGTCAGCTGTAGATGGATATCGTATTGTAATCCAGGCTGTTAAAGGTAACCCGCTGTCACATCAATAGTAATTGACAATTGTAGGCACTGAAGCTGTCTCAGAATCCATGTCATTTGCTTTTAATTCACCCAGTGGTGTGTATTGTGTGTGTGTGTGTGTGCGTGTGCGTGTGTGTGCCTGCGTGCCTATAGACAAGCAAACAAAGGAAGAAATGGTCGATGAGTCCAGCAGCAGTCACTGTTTCACTGATCTGGAACCTGAGACTCTGTATCGCATCAGCGTGCACTCACAGCTCGGCCCAGCAGAGGGCGCTGCCGTCTCTATACTCCATCCCACAGGTCTGATGTGATCCCACTAACATATCAAAAGTTAGTTGACCCTGAAGACTAACACCAGATTTTACACATTTCCACATTAAATAGATAGTCTCTACAAAATTGTGGAAAATAAATCACTTCAAGGCTGTGTTCTCCACAAGATGTACTCGACGTACTGTCAGTGCTGCAGTTGTTGTTTGTGTTGATAAATACCGAAACCCACATTGTGTTGAAGAAGCCACAGAAGTCTTGACATTGTTGCTGCTTGTTAATTTGCTGTGATGGTTTTCACTTGTCTTTTACAGCCACAGCTCCAGCCAGAATTCCCATCCATCCCCGGTTGTACCCCATCCACAATGAAGGTGGCACTTTATATATCGCACTGATCTTCATTTTCATTTGAGTGTTACATCTATTATTGTTTGTTTCTGAGGACAACATTTCAGTTCAAACAGATCTACATGTTACAAATGAGTCCAACAGTAAAACAAGGAGGACATCAGTTTGGACATTTCTATTTTTTCAGTGATTAAAAAAAAACTACTTGTTCCTATTAGACCACACAAATGTCAATCAAATCATGAATATTCACTCCTTATAATATATTTAAGTAAAAGGTGATCAAACTTGAATGATTCTCAAATAAAAGGTGATTAGCAATAACATATTCCAGCTCAGTGTAGCATCTTGTTTTCCTCTTTACTTTTACTAGGCTACATATTCTGATGCAGTTTGTGCATCATCAAAAAGAATAAGTTTAATGGGATATAATTTAATGGTCAAATTACACATGTGACTCACTTCCTGGAGCCCATCATGAGACTACAAAATCTTATGAACTGCTGGTTTGTCTGCCTCTTTCATAATGACTCAGCACTGCCCTCTTGTGTTACAGTGTGTCCTGAAGTCACCATCAGAAACAGCATTGTCAAAGGTGAGACACACTGTCCTCACTCATAACTGCAGTTCATGTGGTCACTCAAAGACAAGACAATCAACAAAACTGCCCTAATTCTGCCTTCACATCAGACTGTTTCTGTTCTGTGTGTGTGCTTCAGGGTTTGACATGATGGAGGCGTTTGGTCTGACTCAGAGAGCTCACTCCTCAGTGGAGGGCGTGGCAGCCGAGCCTTTTGTCTTCAACACCCTCCCCACATACACTCTGTATAGAGACGTCCAACTGACACAGAGCACCAAGTGAGACACCTACTATTTTAATATTCTCCCTCGCCTCTTATTTTTGCTTGTATCTATACATACATGCCCCTTAGCTAACATGCAGAAGCGTGTATAAATTATAATGAAGTAAATACTTGTTCTCTCCTTCCAGGTTTATCCACCCTGCCGGCTTCTCTCCAGAGCACACCATCAGCATCGCCTTCCGCATGTTGCAGGATACACCCAGGGAGCCCTTCGCTCTCTGGCAGCTCACTGACAATGACTTCCAACCAAAGATGGGGGTGGTCGTTGACCGTGAGTAACATTTCTCCATGTCTCAAACACATCATCACTTTACTTTCACTGACTGTCATTTTATTTTTTTTTGAGTTGGTCTTATTTTGTCATGAGGCCCTTCAGGTAGTGAACCAGGAGGAGGTACATGACTTTTTTTTCTTATTAATATGGAGTGAATCTGTTTTATTGAGATAAACAGATAGGTGTCATTCTTTTCAAAAGACAAAATATGAGAAATAAAAAAAGGATGACTGTGTGTCGTCCTCTGTGTTTGTGTTTACCACAGCTACCACCAAGCACCTGCAGTACTTCAGTCTGGACTACAGAGGGGAGGTGCAGGAACTGACCTTTGACCAGCCGCAGGTCCACCGGCTCTTCTATGGCAGTTTTCACAAGGTGAGACAAACTTTACTAAGCTGCTCTCCACGGACAATCTCAGCTTTATTTTCATCAAGGAAGAAAATTCCTTATCTATTTTGTTCACATTCCAATGAAACCGAAATGTCAAGACCTGCAGTTAAAAGGAAAGGACGATGGTTAGAAATACTTCACATGCTGAGTTTGCTACTGAGGTCAGCAAACTCAGCAAAGAAAGAGATGCTGCAACACTCAGGAGTCCATGACTGCTCGCTACATTCAGCATCAATCTGATACTGTTTAGTTCTCAGTGGTGACTCCACAGTAGTCGCATTTACACTGGTACCTCCTCTCCTCGCCTCGCCTCGGATCGCCCCGGATCGGCCCGCCTTGGTTGCATTTACATTGCTGAGGATAGTCCCTCCTCCGTGTAGCTGGCCGTCATTCATGACAGCCAGCTACATTCATCTTCTATGCGACACACAGGTGTGGAAAGAAGCAATGGAGGAACAACTGCTGCTTTTGACTCTTGGTCTATGGCTGTTTTTCACAGCAAGAAGACATATGCCTTTTCTTTTCTTGTTGTTTGAAACACGTCTGCACGGTTTGCCGACGATTTAAAAATGGCGTGTTTGCAGGGACAGATTACATGCCATGCAGTGATGATGCAAAAACGCAGTGACGATTCCAACCAATAAGATTTTAGTACCTGCTCCGACCTGACCAGGTACTTTTTTTTGGAACTGCAGCAGAGGAGGTACGAAAAGTTGTACCAGTTACCAAGTTCCACGTCCTTTTTTGCCAGTGTAAATGTGTGAGTGTACCACGAGGCGAGGTGGTACCAGTGTAAATGTGTGAGTGTACCACGAGGCGAGGTGGTACCAGTGTAAATGTGTGAGTGTACCACGAGGCGAGGTGGTACCAGTGTAAATGTGTGAGTGTACCACGAGGCGAGGTGGTACCAGTGTAAATGTGTGAGTGTACCACGAGGCGAGGTGGTACCAGTGTAAATGTGTGAGTGTACCACGAGGCGAGGTGGTACCAGTGTAAATGTGTGAGTGTACCACGAGGCGAGGTGGTACCAGTGTAAATGCGACTAATGTTCTTCCATCAACTGCATACAAAATGAAAATCTCTCTCTCACACAACCTGCAGTGGGTGTGTCTCAGTCACTCCCACAGGTGACGTAACACCAAACATCACTCTTGACAATTAAC
>OOFC01011098.1:31062-45679 GCA_900323345.1 Pseudochromis fuscus
CAGTGACGATTCCAACCAATAAGATTTTAGTACCTGCTCCGACCTGACCGGGTACTTTTTTTTGGAACTGCAGCAGAGGAGGTACGAAAAGTTGTACCAGTTACCAAGTTCCACGTCCTTTTTTGCCAGTGTAAATGTGTGAGTGTACCACGAGGCGAGGTGGTACCAGTGTAAATGTGTGAGTGTACCACG
Organism: Pseudochromis fuscus; assembly: GCA_900323345.1. Classification (NCBI taxonomy): domain Eukaryota; kingdom Metazoa; phylum Chordata; class Actinopteri; family Pseudochromidae; genus Pseudochromis; species Pseudochromis fuscus. The sequence goes on from OOFC01011098.1 coordinate 31,255, forward strand.
AGGCGAGGTGGTACCAGTGTAAATGTGTGAGTGTACCACGAGGCGAGGTGGTACCAGTGTAAATGCGACTAATGTTCTTCCATCAACTGCATACAAAATGAAAATCTCTCTCTCACACAACCTGCAGTGGGTGTGTCTCAGTCACTCCCACAGGTGACGTAACACCAAACATCACTCTTGACAATTAACTGTGACAGAGGGAAGCACACTGACGACTCTGATACCATTTCATTAGATTTTTGAAAGACAGAACTGTCCAGCCTGCATGATGTTTGAAATGTTTGTTGGATGAAATGCATCAGTTTAAATAACAAGGGACAACTTCCTAATCTTATACACACTAATAATACACATTAAAGGGTGAAAGTCTTTGACAAGTTATGGACAAGCATTTTTTAAAAATATGAATATAGTGTAAGTGTGGTAGGAGGTTTCCTGTTGGAATTTAACAGGAAAGAGAAATGTTGGTATTGATCCTGTTAAAAAAAACAAAACATAGCAGTAAGGTAATTTAATTCAGACCTCTAATTTGGCCACTAACAACTGTGATCAGCAGTTGGAACTGTCACAGTGTCTGTGACATGCAGCTTGTGGAAGCAATTACAGTCCTTTAAAGGCTCCAAGCGCCCAGCAGCTGCAGCTTACGTCAAAATTCATGTATCTTCAGATCTGTGTTCTCACTTCTCTTTCTGATCAAAGTAATCCATGGTTACACTGCAAGTGCAGCGCAGGAACGCTATTAGCTGCTGTGTGGGATGTTCAAAGGTGCCAGTTTAACACAGTGTTGACAAAGTGATAAAGGCTCAAGTCACAGCAAAGTGACTCAGTGACTACATTATAATTTCTGTTTCCATCAGTCAAAACCACCAGATTATGGGAACTCTTACATCATCAACACCATCCCCCAAAATGAAGAGACACAAAGAATAATAATAACAACTGTAGAAGGCGTTGGTTGTTTGGTCTGAGGGTGAGGTCCACAGTGTCCAGCTGTGTAATTAATCCAACCTCCTGAACTAATATTAAAAAAATAAATGACAAAACATCAGTGTGTTAATCGGCTTTGTTCTTGTTGGCAGGTCCACCTGTCTGTCAGCCAGGTGAGCGTGTCCCTGTCTGTGGACTGCCAGCGTGTGGGTGAGAGGCCCGCCCGTCCTCTAGGCAACCTGCCCACTGATGGATTTGAGATGCTGGGGAAACTGGTGAAGACCCGAGGACCCAACAGTGGATCTGCTCCAGTACTGATGTTTATTTATTGATTTATTTTTGTTGTGTTTATGTGATTTGAATCGGGTGTGTCTGGGGGTCACTTCCTGTGCCCTGTGCTCAGCCTGCATCCTGTGTCCCTTCATTGTTTCCAGTTTCAGCTGCAGTCCTTTGAGATCGTCTGTAACACCACGTGGGCTTTAGACGACACGTGCTGTGACCTTCCTGGAGTGGTCAGTGTGTTGCTATTAGTTTTTTTTTTCCCTCAAGGTTCTGTGATATTGAGAGATACAGCAGAGTAAACATCCTGGATAACTGCCTCTGTGTGTCTGCCTCAGAGAGATGATGAGAGCTGCCCTCCTCCTGCGTTCAGCTGTACCTGCTCCTCTGACATCCCCGGAGCTCCTGGTTCCCCCGGACCAAATGTATGTCACCAATGGACCACCAACAGGCTCAGAGGACTTTTCACTGTGATTCAGTTGGTTGATAACATGTTAACATTCAGTTTTTTTTTCTTTTCTCCAGGGGAAGCCAGGTCCTCGTGGTGAGAAAGGCGATAAGGGAGAGCAAGGTCAAAAGGTCAGATCATAATGGTTATTCAGGCCTTTTAAAAGGAGTGATCATGACTTTATTTAGATTTGGTTGCATTGCAGTTTTTTGTCCTGTAATCTAGATACTCAACGCCCAAGCAAACTTCAAGCCTGGTATTAACAAATCATTTTAAAATCCAGAGAAATTTTCACACTTTCAAGACAATAATCTTTTCATTAGGTGGAGTAAATGTAATAACTACACAGCCTACTCCAAATATTTTACAAATACCAAACTGTAAAAGCAGTAAGGCCACATCTGTGTCTCTCCTCAGTCCTTCTCTTCTCTCATTTCTTTCCATTGAAGCATCAACCACACCAATGGGCATCTGTGCTTGTGCTTGCTTTCAATCTCTTTCTTCTTTTAGGCTGTAATCCTTCATCTGAACACAGAGTTCATTCCTAGTTTTTTTTTTTTTTTTTTGGCCATTAGCTCCGGCCATTTGCTCTCGTCCACTCTGTCTCCAGGGCAACAGTTGCTGCCCTCTTCAGCCCTGGTGAACCAATCCTTCCTGATGCTGTTGCTTCAATGTGGGAATGTCACCACAGAGACCAGATTTAAAACAGAGATTTACCTGCATCCGACACATTTAATCAGCATCGTGGCAACAGATGTTTCTTTATATGAAGAAATCCCCCAACCCACCTTTAATCTACAACAAACTGAAAATCTCACTAGCTTTGAAGTTACTGTTTTAAAACCTGCTGGTTGAGCAGATGCGCACTGATCTTCAGTGAAGCACAGAGGCTAGTTGTGTGATTCCCTCCTCCGTGCTGCGTTTTTATACTCCACCTCAGAGTTCTTCACTGAATACCACTGCGTATTCATCTGGTGTCATGGAAAGAGGAGGCAGCACAGAAAGTTCTTCATAATGGCCCAAAGGTTGTTTACTTCCTGTGCTGATCTTGTCTTAACGAGATGACAGATTTCTAACTGTTCATCTGACAGAATGCAGCTTCACAAAAACATGTACAATCGTACATTTGTTTACAAGCAGCACTCAGTTGACATCCTTGTGTTCTTCAGGGGGAGGTAGGTCCTCCAGGAAAGTCTGGATTTGAGGGGGGCCTGGGACTCGTGGGCGGTGCTGGGCCCAGAGGCATCACAGTGCACGGTAAAATGGTGGGTAATATTTATGCTGTAGGAACCATGTGTTTCTGAATCACTGTCCGAGGTTTATCAATCTTTAGTGTTCAAGAAATGAACAAGTTTTCTGTTTTCACTATCAGGGTCCACCAGGAGCAAGAGGAGAAAAGGGGGACCCTGGACGACCTGGACCACAGGTGAGTTCAAAGTAAAACAGTGGAGTCATGAAGTGTCCATGTTGCTGTCCACCTACCTCTGATGGCTCAATGTCCAACCTCCTAGTTGTTTTTCCTCCACAGGGTTTACCAGGACCTCCAGGTCCAAAAGGTGAAGAGGGGATCCCAGGTCCCAAGGTGAGCTGTTTGATCTCAGCCAATACACAAGAGTGAAACACTTCTCTGGATCTGTCCTCATCTCTCTCTAACGTTTCTCACAGGGCATGAGGGGTGTCGAGGGCAACATTGGGTCACCTGGCATCACTGGACCCAGGGTGAGACTGAATTTCTCTTTAATCCATTTGTTTAGAGTCTGGTCCACAACATACTTTTAAAAAGAAAATCCTCTGAAATGTACAATGAAGGTTTGTTGAATCCTGGTGTTTTTGGTGACTAATGACCTGTTGTCTTGTGTCACTGTTGGAGAACAGTTTAAACCGAACACACACCGAGTATTAAAATCTGTTGACTGAGAATAAACCTTTTCCACTACAAAACCCAACATCGGCTTTCCTCTAGCGCCATCCTCAGACCACAGTGATGCAGATTGTAGATGTTGGTTACTGTGGGTCCATACAGCAAACTCATTGGTACTGTGACATGTAATGTACCTGCTGCAGGGTTTCTTTTTTAAAGTCATTAAATTGTATTTTTATGACTTTGTTGTGAGGTCTTTACATATAATAATGTCAAGCGTTCCACTTCCTGAAAAACCTAGAATTTTCCTGAAAACTATAGAGTTCATTCATTCATTCATTCATCTTCTATACCCGCTGGAGCCTATCCCATCTGGCAACAGGTGAGAAGCAGGGTACACCCTGGACAGGTCACCAGTCCATCACAGGGCTAACACACAGACAGGTCTGTCCATCTGTCATGTTGTGTTTGCTGTTCTATTCATTCATCTATTTGCATTGTACAGGGTTTCCAAGGTATGCCAGGATACCCAGGGCCAGTAGGGGAGAGGGGCCCCTCAGGACCTGTGGGACCTACGGTAAGACCAGAGGGACAAAATGCAACATGGGTCCCATCTGTTGTTAAATGTAGTAATTTGGCTTTACTCTCTTAAATATTTCACTTTAGGGTCTGTCTGGAAACAAAGGGGAACGAGGAGAGAAGGTGGGTGGGCGTTGAAAGTGTGAATTGAAATAATATATTGTTTTTTCTTGGCGTCACAGTGGGTGGATGTGCTGATGTTTTACAGGGGGAACCTCAGTCTATGGCTATGATCTACCAACTGGTCACACAGGCCTGTGAGCAGCTGGTACATAGTAAGTGGTCTCAGGTTTCTACAGTGATGATATGTTTGTATTTGTGTTATTAACTGTAACTTCACAGAAAGTCCAGCAATGATGCAAAAACTTTTCTTTCTTCTATAGAGGAGGTGTTGAAACTTGACATGTTCATTAATGAGATAAGTCGTAAACCAGCTCCTATTGAGGAGCCGGTTGGGCCCCCGGGAGAACCTGGTATACCAGGGCCCAAGGGCCCACCAGGTGCCAGGGGCAACCAGGGGAATGTTGGCTCGAGGGGGAAACCTGGCAGGCCTGGATATCCAGGAGAACAGGGTAAGAATTCATCCAGGAGATTGTTTGTTCAAATGAAAACAGTCCATTCAGAGTCTTGTATGTCAGTCTGCTGGTGTGTTTTATCTGTCTCTGCAGGAAGGAGAGGCATGATCGGGGCGAAAGGGGATGCAGGGCCCAATGTCCAGGGGCCACCTGGGATCAAAGGATTTGCAGGTATCTCTCATTTGTTCCATTTATTGTAGTAGCACAACACACTGTCCAATAAATCATCACGACACAACTCTATTATCTATAACTGCTGCAGGTCCTCCGGGCGAGTCCAAACTCGGTGTCTCAGGTCCTAAAGGAGACGAGGGTAAGCCAGGACCACCGGGAATCCCTGGACCTCCTGGTCAGCAGGGTGAGATCGGACCACCGGGTGTGTGCGACAACAGTGGAGGCTGCCACAGAGTTCCCCAGGAAACAGGTTAGCTGCTGAGGATGTCCTGCTAATAACACATAGCCTGAGAAATTATTCTAAGTATGAGGATCTAGGTCCATGTGTGTTAGCTCATGTAGACCTAGATCCTCGTGCTAATGGGTAAAAATATGTTGGACATTATATCAGAGTTTATTAACAGGAGAATTTCAATTTTAATTTAATATATTATCACTTTCTAAATAGTAACCATGTAAACAAACAGTTCTTTAATTACAAACCCAACAAACACTGAGGAAGCCTGCCACACAGAAAGTTCCTGCTTACCTGGTGAATCTAAATCTACAACACGCTTTCAGCTCTGTGCTTGGTCTCCACCAGCTCCAGAGGGAAATACATCTGTTTAGCTGCTGATTACTTTAGCATCTTTACTGGGTCTGTTTGAGCCTTAAAATTAAAACAGTGACATAAACGATTCTTTAAAACACCCTGTAGATCAGTGCATAACTATGTGTTTCTCCCTCTGAGAAACATTATTAATATTCATTAATTTACTACTGATAGAAAGTGATTGATTATAGAACCTTTAAAGTCATAATACAGATGATGCAGTTCATCAGATTATAGGTATCCCATGTGTTGACTGGAATCCAACGAAAATGGTGTTAAAAGATAGCGGTTGACTCTTTGTGTGTGTGTGTGTGTGTGTGTGTGTGTGTGTGTGTGTGTCTTTATCCAGAAGACCCCTATTATGGCTATCAGCCTTGAGAGGACATGGAGAAGAACAGTGTTGAGGTGACTGATGTCTGTAGGAAATGAAATGACTGTGGTTCTGTTGGAGCCAAACGACTGAGAACGGGGCTGAAAAGCACCACTGAAAAGGTCGGGGCAGGTTGAACTTGCCACTGACTGATATGGAAGATTCATCCGCTGTGAGAACAGTAAACAGTACTGGAAGGATCCCTCTGTCCTCTTCTTACAGTGTTCATTATAAAACAGCTACATTTAAGAGCAAGTGGGGAGCTTTCTGATATAGAAAAGCAGTTGTGAAAGAGATAGCATCATAAAGGAAAATATTTTCTCAGCGGGATCTGTAAAGTGCTGTCTAATACACCATATTCGCACTGAAACTTTTTACTAAGATTATGTATTCATGCACTGTACCTGTAGTTTATCCATCTGTGTTCTCTTCTCTGTAGTTCATTTGCCATTCTAACCTAAACTGCCTCAAGGATAATGAAAATGCATAATCCATGGTGTAAAAGCTTCTTTTTGTTCCATGGTATGAATGATACTGTGAGAATATCTGTTGTTTTGTGTATGATAATTTGTATATTGTTTATTGTATTTACTGTATCCAGTTATTCATGTATATATTCTACTGTATGAACTGATATTTTGTGTTTACATTTTTTCATTTCCTAGGGTTTGGGTGATAAGCTTTAGTGTGCATGGGCGTGTGCGTGTGTGTGTGTGTGTGTGTGTGTGTGTGTGTTGTCAATATCTTGTTAATAAAATCCTATAAATATTTCTAGTAAAGTGAATTATTTCTGGAATCATTTGACCAACCTGAGAGACATTGTAGTTACTATCATGTGGTGCTTCTCCACTACATGGTACCAGCTCGGTTCTACTCTGTTTAGTTTTCCATTAGGAAAATGCACCTCGAACCTGGTACCACTTTTCGAGTAACTGCTCTCACGCGGTTCCAAAATGGAGACCGGTCAGATACTGGAGTGTGATTGGTCAGAATCGTCATTGCCTCATCACTGTGCAGTACGCAAATATTTGTACAAGCTGACAGTCAGAATAAGTTTATACAATGTGGGGAAAAACGGTAAACAGATTGGTCCATGGTAGAATAACAGACTTTAGTGCAACGTTAAAATTAAATTTAAAAAACATCAGTGGGATGCTGATGACCGCTTCCATCAACTGAGGGAGGTGCCAGCTGAACCTCATCTCCAAAAATGTTGGAGAAAGTTTTTAAACAGGCTCTAACGTGATGAATTAACAATATATCACAAGTTAAAACAACCAATTTCTAGCCCAAAAAATCTCCAAACTGATTTCTGTGACACTGCAACAGTTATTGGAAAGAGTACTTAATGAACTTTTTCCTCTGTACTATCGGGACTATCGTCTTTAATAGAAAAGAATCAAAGTCGAGTAGAGTCCACCTGGTAGTGGAAAAGCGCCAATGGTTACTTGTCGGAACCATGTTACAGAGCGCATTGTTTTTGGGTGTGTCTATTTTGAAGAGCACAATGGGAAGTTCCAACCAACCCGGAAGAAACAAGTGAGCGGCTTCAGTGGTGCACACAACTTCCTGTTTGTCAGACATGTTAGTATACTTTTCAAAATAAAACATACTTTTTTTGATCGCCTTCACATAGCAACGCATTCTCCACTGATTGTGCCTTACTTTTCTACTTTCTGACTGCACTCTGTACTTTGTTTATCCCACTCCTGTGATAAAGCAATTTCCCTGGTGTGGGATCAATAAAGTAGCCTGCTGTCTTATCTTATCTTATCTTATCTTAGTAGGTGCTAAACACAGTTCATTTTACATTGGAATCCCATACTGTTGTTTTCAATGCAGTTTATGCTGCTATCTATATATGGGAGTAAATAAGAAGATAATCCTTTGTGAAATTTACAGTGCTATGGCAGCAAAGTAGATTGTTTACAAATTTTAATCACAATTATAACACCACCACTTAAACAAATTTTAAGTTCAAATTAATTAAATAATTAAAATAAGCAGGGACATTATGTGCAGTGTAATTGTAAAAAAATAATAAAAAGTAGCAGCCTTGATAGACAAATGTACAACATTGCACATGTATTACAATTTTGGTTCCGAGCTACTGTCCTTGTTGACATTACTAACATATAATTAATAAACAAATAAGTGTAGAAAATACTCAGAAGTATATACAGTCCTTTTTTTGAGCCCCGCTTTAATTAACAGGGAATAATTCACATGAATAAAAACAGCAATGTATATTATTCTGAAATCCACCAAGAACTATTTTACATGCAATTTTAAATGCCGGATTTCTATCTGTTACAGTGTATTTCTGCACAGTGGTTTTATTACTTCTACGTAAACAAAACAGCTAAACACTTATTTCCTCCACTGTAAAAACTCATGGCTCGCTTTAATTTGAAAACCTTAAACCGGTAGTGCGGCCACCTCGTGTTTAGCTTCACGCGCGGTGATTACCTGAGATTCACGTCGCCATGGCGAGCCGAAAAACTTCCCAACCAAACCGGGACAATGGTGATAAATACTCCGTGCTGCTGCCCACATACAATGAGAGAGAGAACCTGCCTCTGATAGTTTGGCTTCTGGTGAAATACTTCGGTGAAAGGTGAGATCCCGGCTAACTCTGGGCTGATGCTAGCTAACACTGTTAATATCAGACAGTGATGAGCTGTCACTGCACCGGTGTCAGCAGGTCGCTTTAAACACTCACACAACAATAACAACGGGTTATTCTCCGTCTAACAACAGATTAATATAACTGTCATTGTGTCTGTGTATATGTGTGGATATACAAAACTGAATTAAATAAATGGTGTTTGACTTGTTGAACTTACAGTGGCTACAACTACGAGATAATTGTCATTGACGACGGCAGCCCGGATGGGACATTGGAGGTGGCCGAACAGCTGCAGAACATCTATGGAGAGGACAAGATAGTAAGTTACAATGCAAACGTAACCTTACACATTGAATTGATAACCTGTATTGATTCAAATAGACATCATATTGTAAAGATACTGATGAATCTTTAAATCTGTTCTGTGTTTCAGCTTCTACGACCCAGAGCCAAAAAATTAGGCCTAGGTGAGGGGTTTGAAAAAATAAATGTGTGTGTTCGTTTAACTCACCTTTGCTGCCCACTGATGTCCTCATGTTTCCTTTAAAAGGCACGGCATACATCCACGGCATGAAGCACGCTACTGGGAACTTCATCATCATAATGGATGCAGATCTTTCTCATCACGTGAGTCAAGCTGGTGTTATTGTGTGTTCACGACCACATGGTGTGTTCTCCTCCGGACATGATCACAGTAGATGTCCGCTCAAAACAACCATAGACTGTATATAGAATGGATGAAATCCAGTGTGTATGAGACAGGAGTTCACCGATGAATGAGTAGCCAAACCACCCGTCAGTCAAACTAGTAGTCACGCCCCTAAATCTTCTTCTTTTTAAAATCTGACATCTACTTTAAGATGATATGATTTTCAGATGGACCACCAGATCATGGAGAAGAAGAGTTGACTTTAGCTAATGACATCAGAATGACTCAAAATGTATTGACTGAATATTTCAGGATTGAAAATGAGGGTTTTTGAATTCACTGGAGCCAGAATCCTAGTGGCCGTCAGGGGTATTGCACTTTTTTGCTCCTGGTTGCTTCCTTCATCCATGGCTGCACACAGTCTGTGAGCACAAATGACTTTTCTGATGAATTAATGTTTGATGTGCAGGTCAAACACAAGAACTATTATACGTTGTGTGAGTTCTACTTAACATGATGTTTGATTCTTCTGTTTTTTCTCATTTCAGCCCAAGTTTATCCCAGAATTTATTGAGTAAGTATCTCAAGATTTCCATTTATTGCAGTGGGATATTTTTTTTATTGTTTATTTTTTTAAAATATTTTAAACACCCTTTCATAAACATCTTTTATGAACACAATTTATTTCTGATTACTAAAGTTTGCATATATATGTAAAATTCAATTTTCAGTTGTTGTGCCAAAAATGACATATATTGCTTGGTTAAAATACTGTTTGTTGTTTTCTTGCCAGAAAGCAGAAGGAGGGTAATTTTGACCTGGTGTCTGGTACTCGGTACCGAGGGGACGGAGGTGTGTACGGCTGGGACCTGCGTAGGAAACTCATCAGGTAACAGCTTGCCAGCAGAACTTTTGTCTGCAGTCTCCTAACGGGATGTGAATTGTTTTTATTTTCTTTTGTGTGTCTCCTTCACAGTCGGGGCGCCAACTTTTTAACTCAAGTGTTGTTGAGACCTGGCGCCTCAGACCTCACTGGCAGCTTCAGGTAAGTGGTGCGAGTGCTGTGAATGAAGTGTCGCTGACTTTTGTATTGAAGTCTCATGGGGCTGTTTTCTCACACTTCTGCTGTTTTGTTTTGTTCTCTCTGACAACCAGACTGTACAAGAAGAAGGTGCTGGAGAGTCTGGTCGAGCGGTGCGTGTCCAAAGGCTATGTCTTTCAGATGGAGATGATCGTCAGAGCCAGACAGCTCAACTACACGATCGGAGAGGTCAGCTTGTAATGATTTTCTTCATTCAGTTAACACCATTCCCAGGTCTACTCTAATGACTGTTTCAGTGTACTGTCCCTCCAGCTGCAGAAGTGTTAGAAATTACAGTGAAGCCATTTAAACTGATTGACAGTTTCATGGCTTTTTCTGTATCAGACCAGGTCGTGCTGAAACTTCTGTCTCCCTCTTCAGCTCTGGCAAAGGTTTTCCATAAAAACAAATGAAGAGGAAATAAAGGCTACTACTATGAGCTTATTTTGAAGAAAATAAATTGTATCGTGGTTTATGATGAGAGACGCATCATTTTGGGGACTCTGTTTAAATTGTGCCATGATGAGGTTTTTCAATTTAATAATTTATCAAGTAAAGAAATTCACAATTTGTTATAACATCGTTGAAAATGTATAATTAGAAAGACTGTACTGCCATAAAACATGAGGTCAAGTGGAAACAATTCTCTCCTCTTCTTCTTTCTAACAACAGGTCCCCATTTCCTTTGTGGACCGAGTTTACGGAGAGTCCAAACTGGGAGGGAATGAGATCGTGTCATTCGTCAAGGGATTGGTCACGCTCTTCGCCACGACGTGATCAGCGACGGTTGGAACATCCCATAGTTGCATAGTATTTTCTCGCACTGTCTTTAATACAGTAGTTATATCAGGATTGTAATGAGGGAGCAAAAAAAAAGCTCCACTTGCCTGTGGTCAGACAGTGACATGACAGCAAATGACAAGGGAGACATCTCTCCCCGTTAGCAGCAAATATAAAATAATTCCTTGTCAGTCATCATCTGAAATACAGAAGGAACACGGTGCTTTACATTCCCATCATCTTCTGTAGCATCTCATCATCACACCCAAACAGCTGACTGAACTGTGCATTAACAAGGTTGTCAGATGGCTTTACGTACACATTTAACTGCTACACTTGTGATTGTTTGTATAAAATTAAACTCTTTCTATTGTTACCTCAGTTTTGATATTTTTATTCTTTTAACCTAAAACCTGAACACAAAAAAATTTTGATCTTTAAAAGTTTCAGTCCATTCTGGACAACTGGGAGTATAATGGCTACCACTCCTGTAACCTGTTAAAGTTCATCATTGACCTTGGAAGCAGTAGTTTCTCACACAGATGAGCAGCTTGAGCTTTTAACCCACAGACTGTATATAGAAGTGGATGAAACTAACCTGATGTCACCAGTTGGTTTGTGGACTCACATTTTTAAGGCAGGAGTTTGATATTTGAACATCACCGTGTTGGTTATTTGGAGCCAGAGGTGACCATATTTGGATATGAAGGGAGGAGTGAGGAGGCGGGTCCGACCTTTGAACATGAGGACACTGCCCAAAGTTCAGCAGTGGTCTCATTGCAGTCCTGACCTGTCAATCAAACTAACCAGTAAATCTTCCTCTTTTTCAAGCCTAATATCTAACCTTTAATGATGAGATGGTTTTCAGATGGACCACCAGATCACTGAGAAGAAAAACTGACTTTAGTTAATGACATCATGATGACTTTTGGAAAAATGTGCCGACTGTTTTATGATTGAAAATTTGTATTTTTTAATTAAAGTCACTTGGAGCCAGCATCTAGTGGCCGTTGGGGGTATTTTTGCACTTCTGCATTGGACTCACATGTCAGCCCCACTTGCTTTGTCCATTTCTACATACAGTCTGTGTTTCAATGCCACCTCTCATAGTCTTCCCACAGCACATGGTGTTGTATATCCTGCTGCTGAGGACACAGCAGTCAACAGGTACCAGCTTGTATGCTCTTTCCCTCATACACTTCACTGATAGAGTAATTTTTTGGCCTTAACAGACAAAGTGCTTCAAAATTTGGTCACACACTCACACACTGGGCCGCCCACCCTGCCGCTAATGGACAGACGGCTTCACTGCCTAAGTTCAATGAATTTTAAAAAGTCAGTTGAACATCCACACTTGACACCAAGCATCAAAGGCTGGATGAGCAGGAGAAACCTTCAGGAGTAGAAGGGTTTGTTTTTTGATGGAATATGCTCATTGAAAGCTTTATTAAATCATCTTAAGTTATATGTGGTGAGTCTGAGTGGCAGTGGGGTTGTAAGGAGGGAGGTGGAGGACAGGGATTAACCCCAGGTACTGGAGAACTTGCCCATCACATTAACCATTTCATCCCAGCTCTGTCCTGTGGGGCTGGAAACCTACAGGAAAGTAGTCCCGGCTGCTGTGGCAGGATCGGGCCCTCAGCTGCTCAGCACAGCGCCACCTGCCGTTGGTTGAACCGTCCCTGCCTCTCCAGCTGAGTGCTGAGGCTCTGTGTACATCCGAGGAGGTGGAGGAGGGGGGCGGGGGAGACGCCAGATGTAGCCAGCCCACGCATGCGCAACAATCGCAGAAACCCACTCCAGAAGGACGCCCGCTGTCGGACGATTCCCGCAACTACTGCGCCGGGTTGTTTACCCCACGGAGCCGGATACAGAAACCAGAGGACAGACTCACAGCTGCGACATAGGTGGTGGTGTTTTTTTTTCTCCAACAAATATCCCCTTAATTGGCCACCTTGATTGACAGACCAATCAGGAGTTTTAATGAGCCGGGCTCGCGAGGTTCTCACAATGAAATTATTTATGCTAATCAAGTAGATGTCACTTCCGCCCCTTTTATTTGCGCCATTTTGGATCGGGCAGTTTCTGGGCTGGATGTGTATTGTCTGTCAGAGAGGAGAATGGGCACAGCGCTAACGGCTGCCAGGCAATCACAGGCGGACCGAGGGTGATTTATTTGAAGGAGTAGCTCCGCCGGTAGCCGTTCCCCACATCAAGACATGTGTCCGCCCGCACTGCTCCGGGTAATGGAGGTTTTAATTGGCCGCTGAGGCTTGGAGGCTTTCTGTTCCCGTTTGTGGACCAGAGGGTAGGAAAGAGGAGGAGGAGGAGGAGGAGAGCCCTTGTCGGCGAGGGACAGTCGGGTTTGGAGGGTAGACCGACGGACGGACGGCCGGCCGGGGCTGCTGGTTCTCCCGCACGAAGCGAGCTGACACCTGGGAGGATACAACCGGGGTGAAAGTCCTCAGCCATCCTGAGGTGACACATTTCACTGGGACGGGAGCTCTGGATGTGAAAGCAGGTAAACTTGTCTGTCATGACGCTCAGGGAGAGGTGGTTCTCTGTTAGCTACCTGCGGGGATGCTATATGGGAGGAACTACAGCTGAGGTAACTGGCTAACGTTAGGTTTCTATAAGTGAGGAGGAGGAGGAGGAGGAGAAGGGGGGCGACGTAACCTCAAGTTGAATTACTTCTCCGTTAGATTTGTTTCTAACAGTACCATTACAATACAAGTACCCTTTGTGGGGGGTTCAGGGGGGAGATGGCAGCAGGAGTTTGGAACAGTCCGTGTTGTTGGTGCGAGTTGGCTAGCTTAGCATGCTAACTCAGCGCGGTGTGCCCCCATTCTTTGTCAGTGGCAGCAGGAGCAGATCCATGCCACCGATATCGATCTGGATCCTGCCAGATGTTGATCAGAGATCAGATCCACCGACGCTGGTGGATACCGGTTGTTGTGTCCACAGCTGCAGAGACAGGCTGTTCATAGTGTGGCTGTATTTCTGAAGACAGAGTTTTGTCACATCCACGGACAGACTGACAGAGGATCTACACATACAGCAGTTTGTGGACTCTGTGCAAGTTTGTTCCATTCGAGGTGATCACAGTATGGTCCACCAGGTGACATCTGGGTTGTGATGCACTCAGACCTTGTGTTTGACCCGAAGGAGTAAGAAGAGGTGGAGGATGAGGGGGAGCTGTCACTTGGCCGGGACAAGTGTCAGGATCATGGTCACACAGCTTCATATACACACACCTTTAGTAATTCTTCAGGGCTACACACAGAGCCCAGTGACATGAGTAATCTCTGTGAAGCAAACTTTTTCTGTATGGATGTCACCAGGAGCTCCTTCCCTTCATCCAGGGGCAGTCAGTGGGAACATAGGTTATCACGTCCTGCTGGAGGACTGGGTGAGCATGTGGAAATCTGTGGTTGAAGGTTTGATGGCCTCTTGGTTGTTTTTTTTTTTTTTTTTTTGTTTC
>OOFC01011104.1:1622-14928 GCA_900323345.1 Pseudochromis fuscus
GACCTGCATCCAGGGGAGGGACACTCTGAACCATTTGTACTCATCACGGGGTTTTGTCAGCTCCACTTTTCTGGTCCCTCTCCTAGGACCTGTTTCCTGTGGGTGACCCGACCAGGGGGATAAAGCCCCCGACAACTGAGCTTTGTTGGGAGACACAAACCCCTCCTCCAGGACAAGGTGGTAGCTGGGAGGGGATCGAAGCACAAGCACCATCTACAGAAATAATCACGAAAAGGCAAAGTCTGGTGTGACTGTACATGTACATGTTTGAACACTGGGTGTCTCAGTGACGGGTGTCCTGAAGGTTTCTGCTCCGGGTGGTTTCTTTTCCCTCCACCTCCTTTTATCACCGAGCTAAAGTGAGTCACTGGGTCACGGTGAAAGGAGGCGGCTGGGATTGTAACATAACACCCAGAATGAATGCGTCTGCATGTTTGTGCCCAGATAAAAGTGGACCAGGATGATCTGCCCTCTGATTTCTGCTGGTCTGCTCAGTCCTGCTAATCAGCAAGAAGCAAACGGTTTCTCATTCAAATCCTTCCTGTGACAGTTTAATAATGTTTTTGGCACAAACCTCATTTCCTGAGTCAGAGCCTGAGACCTTCCTGCTGCCAGATGATCCACACCCTTCATCACATGATGCTGGTAAAGTAAAGTGAATGGAAAAGAATCATGTAAAAACACAATGAAAGGAGTCACAGTGAAGTCAGGTGGAGCCTCATGAACATGATGAATAATAATAAAGTCTGTAACATGGAGTCACAGAGGTTACAACATTAGACCGTTTGTAAAATACTGTAAATTCTTCTTCTTCTTCATCATCATCTTCTTCATCTTCTTCTTCTTCTTCTTCTTCGTGGATTCTTTAATTGACCAACTGTGATGTCACCAGGACCACTTATTTCACCATTCACCTGGAAAATAAACCAGTGGAGGTCAAATGATTGCAAAGAGATAAAATAAAAATGTAAAAAACAGCAGCTATCAAAGACAAAACAACAACAACATGTTTGAGGCCATTGTCTCCTCGTCCATCCAGATAAATAACAAGCTGTGGTGTGACAGAGGGAAACAGCTGTTGGTCCAACCTGTGCATTAATCACAGTGTGTTCTGTATCTGTACAACCTGTTACCTCTGAGCTGTGTGGAGGCTTCAGGAGCAGCTCGAGGAGCAGCCTGACTCCCCCTGTCGTTGCTGGTGGAGGCTCCCTGGGGGCAGCAACCAGGTCTGCCTGCCTCTGAAAATAGCACAGGGGGGAACACGAGAGTGCACTTCTCCTGCTGCTGGAAAAACACACGTTGTGGTCGCGCTGGTCTGCAGGGATTTCAACATCGACCGACTGGTGCGAGCTGGCAGACGTGGTCTCACCAGTGCTGGTTCAGAGGGGAAGTGCTGACCCACACGTGGAGACTCTCAGACTAACTCATTCAACTGGAAAACAACGTAAGTTCACTTCTGTCCTTCGTCTGATTGGACGATGGAAACGAAAATCAGTGAGTGATCCTCGCTGGGAGATTTGAGCCATGTCCATTTCCTTGTCTTCTGGACATTACCGACCTGGTTTTGAGTTTTCTTCAGTTTGTAGTTTGACATTAAACATTTGTGTTGCACTGTTCAATGTAAATAACTTTGTGTAGTTATTGCTTCACTCCTCTCTCCCTCAGCACTGCTGGATTTATGGGGGATCTGAGGCAGAAGATTGGGGTCATGTCACAGACAATATGTCCCAGTTCACAAGCTCCGTCTGAGGAGGACTTAAAAGCCCCAAATGTTGGGAAGGAAGAGAAAATGCAGATGAAGAGGGAGATTTCTCTCGTCAATGGGATCTGCCTGATCGTAGGCAACATGATCGGCTCTGGGATCTTCGTCTCACCAAAGGGCGTCCTCATGTACTGCGGCTCTTACGGGTTGTCGCTGCTGATCTGGGCCCTTGGAGGCATCTTCTCGGTGTTTGGAGCTTTGTGCTACGCAGAGCTCGGCACCACCATCACCAAGTCTGGAGCGAGCTACGCCTACATCCTGGAGTCGTTTGGCGGCTTCCTGGCTTTCATCCGTCTGTGGACGTCCATCCTGCTGATCGAGCCGGCGAGCCAGGCCGTGATCTCTCTGACCTTCGCCAACTACCTGGTGGAGGCTTTCTACCCCACATGTCAGCCGCCGTACGACGCTGTCCGCCTCATTGCTGCAGCCTGCCTCTGTAAGAAACACTGTGTGTGTGTGTGTGTGTGTGTGTGTGTGTGTGACATGAAGTTTAGCATCACCCAGAAAATCTGATTAATATCAAAAAATTTTGTTTTTTAGCTTTTCAAATAAAGAAACACTAAAAACTGTTACATGCTGTTGTGCCCGGTGTAGAAGTAAAGAGACAGTTCATCTTCTTCACTCTGCTGCTTCCTCATGTTGGAAAGTTTCACACAGCTCTTGATGTTAGTTTGAACTTTCTTACAAACCTGTTTCACTGTTGTGGTGGTACAGACTGAAAACTAAGACCTTTGTCATTATTTCTTTCTTCAGCAACAGCCACTGAATCCTAGATACATCCAGTCATTACATCTGAACAGAGTGACCACCATCACTACTGTATCCTGTGTCCACCATTCCTGCACAGTCTGACTTCACAAAGGGGATAATGTGTATGTGTGGCCTGGTCTTACTGACTGTAATTTAACTTTCTACCACCGGTGTCCAGACTCAGTGTCACAGCTTTACTTTCCACTCAGTCCAGTCCACATTAAACAGATGATGATGTTTCCTGGTCTCAGTTTTTCAGTCCCAGGTGTTGGTACTACACAGAGACAAAGTTTGAAGTGATGAAGTAAAGCAGTGTTTCCAGTAACTCTGAGAGGAAACTGCTGAGATTTCTTTAGTCTGAAAAGTCGCACAGTGTGCAGAAGCAAGTGAGAACCAGAGACTGTTCATCGAAATACAAGTGGGACTCAAAAATCAAGCCAATGTGGATGTGCCAAAAAAAGATGCAGTACCCCTGATGGCCACTGGAGGCTTGCTCCAATCAACTTCAATTCAAAAATCACAATTTTCAATATTTTTTCCACAAGTCATTCTGATGTCATCAGCTGAACTTAGATCTTCTCATCACTGATCTGGTCCGTCTGAAAAAATATCATCATCAAGTTGATATTAGGCGTCAAAAAAGAGGAATATTTAGGGGCGGGGTTTGTTTGATTGACCAGGTGTGTCTCCGATCAGAGCAGTCTCATCCTCATTGGACAGTGTCCTCAGGTTCAAGGGTCAGACCCGCCTCCTCACTCCTCCCTTCATATCCAAATATGGTCACTTCCTGCTCCAAACAACCAACATGGGGACGTTCAAATGTCCACAAATCATCAGGTGATGTCACACTCGCTTCCTTTATTTCTTCTCGTCTGTGCCGACATACATATGGTTTGTGGTTAAAACAGTGAATCCACTGATCAGCTGCTGATGGTGTAGTGTCGACTGAACACTGACTTCCTGCTGGGAGCTTTCTTGTCTTTGTCTTTCTTTCACTTTCAGCCTCTGGATCAGATTCAGGTTCAAACGTGTTGGACTGGTTTAAAAAGTTTTCATGTCCAATCAACACTGTTACTTTAAAACCTGCTGCAGAGGTTGGAGGCGGAGTTTGACCAGTCGTCCTGTAACACCAGCGTTCAGCAGTGTGGCCTGTCAGGACTGTAGTGACACCAGTGGTATTTAGGTGAGAGAGCAGTGATGTCACGAGTCATGAGCCGCTCTGTGGAGAAGTGTTTCTGTGGATGTGACAGATTGTCAGCTTCCTGTTTGTTTGATCCAGTTTCCTGTTGTGTCCACAGACTGTTTGTAGAAACGCACAAAGCGAGTGTGACGTGGTGCATTTGGTGTCTGAACGTCACCATGTTGGTTGTTTGGAGCAGGAAGTGACCATATTTGGATATGAAGGGAGGAGTGAGGAGGCGGGTCTGACCCTTGGACTCGAGGTCACTGCTTGATGTGTATGAGACTTGACCCCAGCTCATTGGGGTACAGACCTGTCAATCAAGCTAACCACGCCCCTAAATATTTCTCTTTGAAGCCTAACAGCTGCTTAATGTTTGTTTGTTTTTCCAGACCAATGAGAAGATGAATTAACTTCAGCTGAAAACATCAGAATGACTGAAAACATGAACTGACTCAACATCTATTAAATGAAGTGAATGGAGTTTTTTGGAGCCTGCCTCCAGTGGCGGTCGGGAGTATTGCACTTTTTGGAAAAGCAGCAATATTTGCGATTTTGTTCATGTTGATGTTGGAAGTTGCCATGGTTATCAGGAGGAGTACTCCTATTGGCTGTTACTTGCGTGCCAGTACACAGTACGAGTACACAGTACACGCCGGGTTCAGTGTGTATCGACTGTAAGGTTGTATTCACAGGATTTGTCATTACTGCAGCAGAAGGCAGAACATGCAGTAAAAGTGGCGTCAGGGATTATTTTGTAGCGGTGCAACAATTAGTCGACAAAAATCGTTGACAATGAAACTCATTCTCGTCTGTTGTCTGCAGACCATAGACTGTAAATAAAGATATATAGTTTTATATACAGTCTATGCTGCAGACGTGTTTTTCATGGAGTGAGGAAACTTCCTTCCTGTTTCTGCTGAGAGAGTAACGTGAACAATATGGCGCGGTGTCCGATGCAGATTTATAGTTAGCGTTAGCAGCAGGCTAACATGGGCAGTAAAGTTGATTGAAAGAAGTATTTTTGAATGACATGTCCATCTTTCCTGTGTTATCTTCATGATGTGGATGGTTTGTTCACGACCTTCATCGTGTGGTGTGTCCAGGTTTGCTCATCTTCATAAACTGTGCTTATGTGAAATGGGGAACCCTGGTGCAGGACATCTTCACTTACGCCAAGCTCATGGCTCTGCTCCTCATCATCATTGTAGGACTTCTCAAAGTGTTTAGTGGTGAGTGAAAATAAAATGAAAAGAAGAAGATTGAGAGAAAAGTGTGAAACAAGCGTCACATGTTTTAAACTCTGACTTCTGCAGGAGAATCCAAGAGTTTTGAGAATTCGTTCGAGGGCTCGTCCACGGATCCTGGAGCCGTGGCGTTGGCGCTTTACTCGGCTCTGTTCTCCTACTCTGGATGGGACACGCTCAACTTTGTAACTGAGGAGATCCAGAATCCAGAGAGGTGATGCAGACACTCACTTCATGTCTGAATACATCAGTGTTGAGCAGCTAACGTTCCTTCTACAGTAAATAAACCAGTAAATCACTGGGAGAGCACAGACCTCCTCCAACCACAACATCTCCTTCATACTGTGACTTCCACCAAAGATATTACTAGTATTAGTCTGGTGTTTATTTATATCAATATTAGCTCCACAGCGTCGTGGCTGTTTAAAGATGTCTGTTGCATGTTTCTAGATTCATTTGTTTTTTTATGATGCAAGTTTCAAAGATGGATTTTTTCATTTTTAAAAACATAAATATCAGACATTTGTTCATGTTTTATTTGCCACAACAAATATTTTTACATCGACAACAAATCTTTGTGTAACTGACACGATTCAGATTTTCCTGTAAAAACAAAACGATGAAGAATCCCAGAAACTTCACACTGGAGGTGGTGATGACTCAGTCGTGTGTTCACAGCTTCCACCGAGGAGACAAAAACCCATCGGTGCCAGTTTAGCTGCAGATTTTTCAGATGACTTTTCCACATCATGTTGTGGAGCAGGGCTGGGTAATCCTGGTCCTCGAGGGCCGCTATCCTGCATGTTTTAGATGTGTCCCTCTTCCAACACCTGATTCAAATGACCAGGATCGTGATCAGGCTTCTTCAGAGCTGATCATCTGAATCAGGTGTGGGAAGAGGGACACATCTAAAACATGCAGGATAGGGGTCCTCGAGGACCAGGACTGGACACCCCTGTTGTGGTGTCACAGCCAGATGCAGCTGTGGGGATCTGAGCAGCAGGTTTTCCGCTGTGACCTGTATCTGTGAACTTCCTGCTGCCACAGGAAGCTGCTGTAACCGTTTTGTCGTGCTGCAGGAACCTGCCGTTAGCCATCGCCATCTCCATGCCGATAGTGACCATCATCTACCTGCTGACCAACGTGGCGTACTATGTGGTGCTGGACATGCCCTCTCTGCTGGCCAGTGACGCAGTGGCTGTGGTAAGAGGCCAACAGTGACCTGAGAGATGACTCGCTCTGCTGCTATTTTTAGCTCTGTTCTGCTTAGGAATAGTTGACCCAGGACATTTTGCCCTCTGAGATGAAAACAGGGCAGCTGCAATTAAAGCCCAGCGCCGCTCGCATGGTGCTGACAATATCATGGATTGAGCACCGTGACCTTATCTTCAGCCAGAGTTAACAGTCTGTCACCTCTGACCCCCCAGACATTTGGGAGCGTGGTCCTGGGACCGTTCAAGTGGATCATCCCGGTTTCTGTGGCCATGTCCTGCTACGGAGGCCTGAACGCCTCCATCATCGCTGCCTCACGGTAACACAACCACAAGCAGGTGGAGACCTTCTTCTCACGTTGAGATGAAACTCATTGTTGCACTGTATTGATCACGTAGGTTGTTTTATGTTGGGGCCAGAGAGGGACACCTCCCCAACAGCCTGAGCCTGATCCACCTGCAGCGCTACACTCCCATCCCTGCACTGATGTTTAATGTGAGAAACACACAACTAACGAGCACATGTATGACACACATTCATATCACCACAGTTTGATGCTGACACTGGAGAATACTGAGGGTTTGTTGGTTGTGCTGTGCGGCTGCAGGGGCTGATGGGTCTGATCTTCCTGTGCGTGGAGGACGTGTTTCAGCTCATCAACTACTTCAGCTTCAGTTACTGGCTGTATGTGGGTCTGTCTGTGGCCGGTCTCATCTACCTGCGCATCACTCAGCCAGACCGACACAGGCCTGTCAAGGTGCAGCATCCTTTTGATGGTTCATGTGTTTTCGTACTTATTTGTACATGTGAGCTGGTCATAAACAAACTGGACTGAACTTAATAAAGTCCTGCAGGTCGTTATTCCCCGACTGAACCCACAGCATGTAGGTCCTACTGAGGACTGTAGGAAACGACTGTGTAACACTGAGAGAAACTTTATTCATCCTTCACTGAGGAAATTATACAAGAAATCTGTCTTAGGGGTGAGAGTCGATTAAAAAAGTAATCTAATTAATTAGACGCTTTATAATTAATTAATCTCAATTAATCGCATTTTAATCACGTAACAATGTTTGCCCCCAAAAAGCAACATTTTTTAATTGAAGTGGATTTTAGTGGAAGCCGCTACTTTTTTCTGATGCTTTGAACTTAAACCCCAGTGTGGCTCATGTATCGGTGGCACGAAGCTCGTTAGCTTTTTACAAGCTAGCAAGCTCCGTGCCGCTGATACATTTAGCCTCGTCACATCAGACCCGGTCAGAGTGGACCACATGAAACTGTTGGAATAAATTCAATAGCAGCTTATAGACAGGTGGCTCAATATTCTGGAAAATACGGTAATAGCATTTCAATTCAAAACAGTAGAAAAATAAATAGAAAATAACACTGATAAAAACTGAACAGAGCTAAAGTTAAAGTACCATTTGAAGAACTTTTTTACACTTTCTTTAAAGCTTCCATGAGGTAGTTTTTTTTTTTTTATTAAATTTCCTTCCTTCAGACCGATCAATACGTTTTCATCTGATTCCTCCATGTTGGTAGCTGTTAGCTGTTAGCTGTTAGCTGAGCCGTGTGCATCAGTGTGATCGTGAACCAGGAAATCATGAAATGATCGTTTCACATTGTTTGAAATGCAAACAGCCATTAAATGCATAATTTTTTTGTAATTAATTACCGTATTTTCCAGACTATTGAGCCCCCTGTCTATAAGCCACTATTGAATTTACTCAAACAGTTTCATGTGGTCCACTCTGACCGGGTCTGATGTGAGAGGCTAAATGTATCGGCGGCGCGGAGCTTGCTAGCTTGTAAAAAGCTAACGAGCTTCATGCCACCGATACATGAGAAACACCGGTGTTTAAGTTCAAAGCGTTGAAAAAAGTAGCAGCTTATAGTCCGGAAAATACGGTAATTGTAATTAATGCGTTAAAGTCCCACCCCTGTATACAATACATATAATGCAGCTACTGCAGTGGTTAACATGTGTGACCTGGTGTCAGACTGAACAGCTCCGAGATGCAGATCGACAGTAATATCAGTTGTAACTCCACCTTCAGACAGAGTCAGTTCAGGATGTGGAGGTTTGATCCGTCATCGATGATCCAATATGTGCAGTGAAAACAAACTGTTCATCAGATCTGAAAATATATTTAACAAGAAAAGTGTGGTGCAGATGTTCACTCTCCTGGTACAATATGTTAATGTGTTGCACTGTGTTGTCGTTCATGATTCACTCATATGACAAATGATCAATGTTTTCAGTTTATCAAATGTAAAGTACAATGATCCCGGCTTGTGTGTGTGTGGAGATGATGAAAATGATCCACAGATGTTTGTATTACAATGAGGAGCTGAGGGTTTGATCTGCTCGATGCTGAGATGTTGGTCTCCTTCTCTCCACAGCTGACCCTGTTCTTCCCCTTCGTCTACTGCGTGTGCAGCCTCTTCCTCGTCATCGTCCCTCTGTACGGAGACACCATCAACTCTCTGATCGGGATCGCCATTGCACTGTCTGGCGTGCCCGTTTATTATGTGGCCATTTACCTGCCTGAGGAGAGGAGGCCGAAGTTCATCCACAAACTGAACAGTAAGGTTCACACACACACACACACACACACAGATAAATCTCACATGTATTGAACTTTTTTGTCTTTTTTTCTGGATGTGAAAGTAATTACAAGTACGATCAGTCATCTGTCTAACCTCTCCACTCTTCCTCTCCCTCATTTCCCCCTCTTCCTCCTCCAGCCTTCGTGACCAGGTCCACCCAGACGTTGCTCTACTGCTGCCTGACCGAGTTTGACGCTGATGAACAAACACAAGCAGGCGGCAAAACCCAGTGAGCTGCAGACGACTGTGTGGTGGTCAGTCTGCTCTCCTGACGCCTCCGTCCTGCAAAACAAGACTCTGCTTGGACAGAGGTGACGTACAGACTCTCAACGTCTGTGAGGATGATGTCTCTGAGGTCAGGTTAGAAACAAGGCTCAACATCTCTAATGACTGACTCGAGGAGGAGGAGGAGGAGGAGGAGGAGGAGGAGCAGCACTTGTGTGAGGAACTACAAACTGTTGTTCATCTTTTTTTACTGAGGACGAGGAAAATCTTCTGTGAGGATTTGAAGAGTAGTGTTGTTGTAATCTGTTTAATCTGTTTAAATTAAATGATGAAGAACTGGCCCTTATGTGATCGTCTTAACATCCGTCCAGGGACATGTTTTCAGCTTCACTGCATGTTCATACATAATAATGTGACTTGTACAAATGTAAAACATCACAACATTGTCACTTCATTCAGCTGCTTTTAATTAGGTGGTGCTTCATCGTTCATCATCATCATCATCAGAGCAGATCAACACGTCAGCCTGGACCAGATCACCTGATCTGGCTTCATGCAGCAGCTTCAGTGTTTCAATCATCACGTGTTGAAGAAGCGAAAAGTCGAACTTTAACTTTTATTTATTAACTAAAAAACTAAAACATTTATGAAAGTATCTTCGCCTGTAAAACGCAGCCACAGCCTGTAAATAGAGATGAATCCAGAATCAAAGCACTTTAACGTTGTAATGTCTGCACACACACACACACACACACACACACACACACACACACTTCTGTTCTTCGGCCTCTTGACCAATGTGCTTCGTTTCTGCTTCTCTTCAAACTGCAACATGTGTAGATGTGTCTCGGCTGTGATCAGTGTGTCTGTTGTTGATTATTTTTATCTTCATTTTCTATGTTGATTAAACTGCAGATGTTTTGCATCATTTGGTTTCGTGTTCATGCATCAAAGTGAATGAAACTGCAGTGAATCAAACACCAGACGTTAAACATTCAGGAGGATTAGTTTGTACAGAATTGATCATGGATGACAGATGATTTCTTTAATGTTTTGTGTTGGTGTCATGTGATTTATTTATTGTACAAAACACATCAGTCAATATTTACATGTTCAGAGAAAGTCACTGTGCATCATTGGCTGAAGGATTTCTTTTTATGTTTTTATGTTTAACCAACTTCTCCTGCCTCATGAGGAAAAACCAAATCACATTTAATGTAATGAAATGTAAGAAACACTGAAACATTGTTAAACTCATGAACAGCAGTGCTGATGGTACAGATGAGGATGACTCTCCACAGTGATGGTCCATGTGAGGAGCTGGTTGGAGCTGTGAGGATCTAGTCCTCCTGTGGGGACAGGGTGCAGTTTGCAGTGTCGAAGCCCGGACAGATCCACTTGTTGCTGAACTGTTTGTATCCCTCAGCATCAATCAGATCACTTCCTGATCACAGGGAACAAATCCAACATGTTGAGATGATTTCCTGGTTGCAGCACGAGCAGAGTTATAAAGAACATAGAGGAAGAAAGAGGAGGTTTACCATCCATCAGGTTCTGCAGGCTGCAGAAGTTGGTGCTGTTGTCAGCTGGATCTTTGATGAAGTCAGACACAGCTTCTCCCTGTGCATCACAAACACCAGCAGCAGCAGGATGAAGGTGGAGAAGCTGCTTCACCGTCTCTAACTCTCCTCCTTCAGTTTCTTTGAAGCTTTTTGTTTGTTGCAACATTTCATTAAAGACACTCACACTGGGTTCAATCCTCACAGCTACATTGTTACATTTGAATAAGTCGTATTGTGTTTGATTCACACACATTTCTTAAAGACTCGGCGTCTCACTCACAGTCACTTTGCAGACGGTGGACTGCTCCAGGAGGAACTGGAGGTCGCTCGCTGTCTTCGTCCGTGGAGACGTGTGCGTGGCTTTGATCAGATACGGAGCTGACGACACAAGCTGACAACACGCCGCAGGTTTAGTTCAGGTCTGAGGGTCAGTCTGTCACTAACAAAAACCTTCACATGTTGTTTCAACAGCAGCAGGACTCTCAGTCATTCAGACTGTGTGAGGCATCAGCTGCATTTTACCAACAGGGAGATGGAAAATAATCTTTGTTTGCTTAACATCCAAGTAAAACAAGTTGCAGTTATAGGCTCTATAAAGTATTTGGTTTGTTTTACAACATGAAGTATCATTGATCTGATGCAGCCACTGTTTACATCTGAGTTATTATATTGTCATCCACACAGCCTCCTGAAACCAGATCCACATCATTTATAAAAGCTGTTTACATTACAAGATATTTACAATATACATGCTTCCTGCTTTCAGGTTGTGAAGATTAATGATAAAATGTACATTATTCATAAATGAATCTTCACACATAAACAATAAGTGTTATATACTGTTATTATTACAAGATAAAACTCCTTCTGACCTCGTACGAGCACCTCTCCCCTGAGTACAGACAGCTGGATCTGATCTGCCAGGCCTTGATCTGGATCACCAGCTTCTCATAGACGTCGCTGCACGAGATGCCGAACAACCTGCAGAGCAGAGCGGTGAGTGTTGGCGTCCAGCTCCATGATGCTCCACATAAATATGACTAATGTGAGTCTTGTGAGTCTGACATGGTGAAGATAACACGCAGGAGAAGATACTCTGAATTCATAAGTACCTTGTCCAACATGCATTTGACCCTTGTACACTGTGACCGTATGGGTCATGCAACCACGATAAAGCATCATCTGTGTACGTCCAGTCACATGTTCCTGCATCTGCTCGTCGGACACTCGACTGAATATTGATCATTCAATGAAACACTTTAGCATTTTGTAAAGCAGTAGTGTTACACTGTTAGACTGTAACACTGTAAACACAGGGATTCAGTCTGTATCATCAACATCAAACACAAACTCTCAGAGAAGATCCACATTACCATTTGATTTTACACTGTGAGGTGCGGTCTGCCAGAGAGATGCTGAGTGTTGCCCCCAAAACCAGAGCTGAAGCTACGAAGAAGAATCTCAGGTTCATGGTGAAGGATGGAGGTGAAGGCCTGTGTCCAGCGTCCAGCGTCTAGCGTCCAGCGTCCAGCGTGTAGTCGGTGTGAATGTCTCTCGACTGTCGACCTCGTCTGTTCACAGGGCTTAAAAAAGCAACACGAGGATCATGCGGAAAACTGGACAAGAGGAGCGAGCAGCATCGATGAGCACGGACCACAGCAGGAGGAGGACAAAGTAACACACATGAAGAGTTTTTACATCAGTTGGACACAGCTGGTCCATGGGTCCAGTTCTGCTGGGTTCCTCCCTCAGGCTGAAGTTTTGAAACAGATTTCACACATTGTACAGTCCCTGGTTTCAGCTGCAGATCCTCCTCCAGAGACCTGGACCAGGAATAAAACACACTGTCATTACCTGCAACAACCTGTCAGCTTCACCTCTCAGACACACAACATCAAACACATGCTCGTGTAGTGAGAGGGAGTTTCTTTGTGACGGTGGTATCAACCCTCACCTCTGTGAAGGTTGTAACCCTCTGCTGCTATTATTAAAATTATACAGTTTATTTTATTTAAAACAAAATTAATAATAATTAATCTTCCAGAATTTAAAAACAATTTCACATAAGATCTGTGAATCTTTTTGGTTTTGTAATGTTTAATGAAGGATATTTAAATTTTTCAAAACTAACAATAATACAACATATTAAAACATTTCAAATGAATGGTTACATTATAACCTTGGTTGTCTGAGTGAGAGACACTCTGTCACATATTTCATACAGGACGAGCATGGGAATGATCCACTGTCAGGGTGCAGGGGGGAAAAAGTAGGTCACTGTACACTTCACTCCAAGATGCTGAGGTACAAGAAACGCCCACTTCAGCACAAGACACGCCCATTAAAAAAAAAACAAGAAACGCCCACTTCAGCACAAGACACGCCCATTTTTAAAAACAAGAACCGCCCACTTATGCTGCGTTCCATTTGTCCTCGGAAGTCGGAAAATCTGACTTCCGACTGGGAAATTGCAAATGGAGCGCTGCTCCATGTCGGAGTTTCCACTGGGAAGTCTGATGTTTCTGATCAGCCCCGAGTTGGATTTCAACATGGCGGCCGCAAGTGTAAACCGTAAATAAAGCTCATGAAATATGGTGTTTATTTGGAGTTTTGACCGTTTATGTCACACAACAACATCCGTACTAATCCACATTATATACAGACATTAATCTATAGTGTAATTACTTTGTACAAATGGGATTTTGGAAAGCAACTAAGGCTGTGCTAATGCTAAAAACATTAGCTCCTGAAGCCGGTA
>OOFC01011113.1:3546-16045 GCA_900323345.1 Pseudochromis fuscus
AAAAAGAGAGATTATGATCTGTTCAGTATTTTGTTCGTAATTGCCCTCTTGTGGTGAAAAAGCAACACTTCGTTAAAACTGTCGCCCATTGTAACAGATTGGGCTTTTTGGAGTTATTTTTTTATATAGGATCCCATCCTCTGTGGTTATGCAAAATTCAAACATGCACTGTATGTCTAACCTCATCTCCTGTACTTCTTTTAACCAAAACCTATTTTTAAACATAACGCTAAAACCAAGTTTAAATCCCTAAACAGCCCATGACAGAGGTGTGAATGACCCAAATGTCAGCACTTTGGAAAAAAAAGTCCTCACTATTAGGGCTTAAAACTCAGACACGCACACACGCGCACACACGCACACACACACACACACACACACACACACACACACAGAATGACATGTCCTTCAGAGGATACCTGTCAACTCAGACCAGATTAGCATGCTGCTGGGAGGCAGAGGGGACTCTCACAGCCACCTGGTCTGTAATAGACTCTGTGTATTTTCATTTACAAGAGGCCCTTTGATTTACCCCTCCTCCTCCCTCATTCATTTGCTCCTTTGTTCCCTGTTCCTCTCATCACAGTTTTCATGGCCAACAGAAAGAACAGATTTAATAATACTGTGAGTGAGTACACAGCATTTTGTTTGTAAAAAGGGAGTGAAACATACTCTTTTGAGCAATCACTTTTTAACATGGCCCTATTGTACGATTTTATAGTGTTATTTAAAGGAGATGATTATATTTCTTAGAGCTGCTGTGTTTACTGGGTTATTACATGGTTGTGACAGCTGCCTTCATAAATGGTTGCTCATAGTGATGGCAAACTAGGAATGTGACTAAGCTTTGTGCGATTGAACTCATTGTTAACAAATGTTTGCAGCCAGACTACTGTTTGTACTGTCGCTGTATTATTCAGGCCTGCTGTGGCCCTGGAGGCTGCTGATATCTCTGCCTCAGCTGTGGTCACTGACTACAAGCTGGTGGTCCTCCAGCCTCAGACAGGAGCCACAGCAGATGTCTGTCGGAGTCTACCCCACAGCAAGTTAGTCATACTGTTTCCCTCATTAATGTAAAATGCCCTCAGTATATAGGTTAGTTCTTTTTTTTATTAACTGAAGCAAGTTTACATCGGATGAAAGGCCACAAGTAAACGTCTGTCAGCAGCTGGCGAGTTCTGTGAGATCCTCTTGGCTTGTTACCAGCAGTCATTTGTCTGGCCAAACCTGACTAGTGAGTACTCAAGCCACAAGTACTTCAGAAATTGACAAACCTCAGGCTGGCTTTAAAATAAAGATGGTGTGTTAATGGCTGTTTGGACACTTCTGGGTTTTTTTTTCTTTCAGTGTCAGGACTGAAAGTCAGGACGGAAGTTGCCTTTTGGGGATCCCATGGATCAGGCCAAGATAAATGAACTGAAATATTATTACTTAGATTTTAGGTATTTATTGTCAATCTCTGCAACACTGAATGGAGTCAAAATTTTTGGTGTTTGACGTTGTAATGAAGAAGGTTGAATCAGATCGTCCTGATGCAGCAATCCTCATGCTTCTAGCACCATAAAAAAGGTTTAAACAAATTCTTTGATGGACCATTCAATCAAATCCATAAAACACACATTTATTGCAGGACGTTGTCTGCTAATGTGACATGACTCAACACCTGTAATAACTGCTAGCAGATTGCATGTCTCGTCTGCCTGTCACCTGTACATCAGCTGTGTGTCATCCAGGTCGATTAGTCTGTCACACTGTGTATTCTCTGCCCTTGCTCTCTCCCTCTTACAAGATCATCAAGGTCTTTCTAGTTGTTTTGCTTCTGTTACATGTTTTATTAAAGAACATTAAAAGTCAAAGTGCCCTTTCCACTTCCTGTAGCCTACAGCTGCTGTTATCCTGGAGTTCATGACCATGATGGCCATCTGTCACACTGCAGTCCCTGAGCGCATGGATGGAAAAATCACCTACCAGGCTGCATCTCCAGGTATATCGCACCTTCTAGAGGATTACAGCTTCTGAATCTAAATTATTCTGCCCTGGCAATATTCCAGTGTATGATAGGTTTTCACCCAGTAACATTTGGTAGCGTTATTATTGGCTAGACTTTGTCAACGGCAGAATCGAAAGTAAGTCCTTTTTTGATTCCTAGGCGGTCGTTAATGAGTGTTATCCAGATTATGATTGTGACATGTAGCAGCTAATCAAATTTAAATCTTCAGCAGGGCTTTTTGTGCACACAACTTAGGACTTCCACCCTCTGCTAATTATGGGACACAGTGGCACCGTATGAGCTTAGTACACTTCCTAACACACACACAGACACACATACACATCCACACACACACTAACTGCATCTAAAAATAGAAAGGAATTGGCTCTCGCATCACTTGTTGCCTTTGGGTGACATAGGTGTCAGAATTGCAGCAACTGTGACTTTCCTTACCCGTTGATGGTGCCCAGTGACATGTTTATTTGTAATTCCTAATGGCCGCACAACTGATGTAGGTCCTCGAAGACCAAAAGTGCAGATCTTAAATTGCTGGGGTTGCATCTTTGACTGGATCTGACTCTAGGTGCTTTGCATAAATGGCACTGTGTGGGCTCAGTATTTCTCTTGGTTGTAATGTTTAATTTTACATCTATTGACCTCTGTGCTTAAAACACACCACCACAGCCCCGAGGCACCAGTATAAAGACATTTATACAATCATATAAGCTCAAGAGAGCCAAGAATCATATTATAAAATGAAATGTCCTGTTTACAAAATGCATGGTGTGTGTCACTTTGATTCTTTAAGCCTCACTGTGATCCTTCAGTCTATCACATTCACAGTTGAGTGTGAGTAACAGAGACAGCTGTCAATCAAGAACACATGCCCTTCAGCATGAATCTTTTTAACTTCACAAAATTGCCACCATGACAAACATTAGAGGAGGTGAAATTAACTCCAGAGAGATCCTAAAACAAAAGTTGACTTGGTTAAATTGGTTTAGATGGTTTAACTGCAAATACATATTGGTTGCATTTTGCTGCAGAAAATAAAGGACCCTCCTAATGAGCTGAGTGTGATTAAAGGAACGAATCTCTGAGCCAAATGTAAACAAAGAATCAGGTCTAATGAGAAAAATAAAAACATGGAATTCAAAGCGTGTTTTTGCCAAATTGGCAGCACTATATCTAGTATACAGTGGACTAACACTAAACTGTGACCAATGAAAGGTGTTAATGCTTCTTGATGCTTTTGAATACAACTGTAATGTTATCAAGCACAGAAGAAAAATAGACCTATATTCGGTTCTTAAAAATATAATAGTAGGCTTTTAGTGAACAATATTGGTGTAAGATCAAAAGCAGCCATGTTGCTGCGTTTTATCTTCATTTTGCTTTAGAAAGGAGAGACAACTTTTTTATTTTATTTTATTTTTTTGGGCCTAATTGTGTAAAACAATCATAGTCTTCCAGAGCTTTGGGGTTTAAAGCATCATGGGGATTGGCTGCAAAGAAAAAAACAAGTTAAGTGAACTGTAAAAAATAAGTAGAGAGCTTTTTCTTGCCCTGCAGCTTCCTTGTGCAAGTTGCAGCATAGGTTACCTGGTCCACAGCTTTCAGTCACTGTCTCCATTGTGAAAATGTTTGTGTATTAAATCTGAAAGTAGTCCTGATCATAAATGTCGGGTTTAAATTCAAGTTTATCATGAGACAACACTGTGAGGACAGTTTGCACTGGTGTGCTTCTGTAACGTTCAACTTTCTCTCTCTGTTTCTCTTAAGATGAAGGAGCTCTGGTGAGAGCGGCACGAAACCTCGGCTTTGTGTTTTCTGGTAGAACTCCAGACACCGTCATTGTGGAAATAGTAAGTTGCACAGGTTTATTGAAAGGCATGCAAGCTATTGTACTGAAGGATGGATTCACTTGATCTTTCATACTGATATCGTGATGTAATTGTGTGAACTTAAAAAAAGGGAACAGAAAAATGTGTGATGCTAATGAGAAGGGTATGAGTTAAGTGATAGACGTAATAACATTTGCTTTTTTTTTGTACAAAAATGGTAAAAAACTGATGGCCTATGACCAAAGCTAAGTCATTACTATTCTTTTACAGTGGAAGAGTTTTATGGACAATTATTATTAAAGTACGATCTTGCATAAATACACAGAGATTTATGATTGATGTCACTCTCATTAGTAAGTGAGAAGCTATAGCGCGCAGTTGGTCAGGTTAGCTCCTCAATTACAACTAGAAACAGGTGGAAATGGGCTAGTGTGGCTCTGCTAAAAGGTATTAAAACAAAACAAACAAAAATTTAAATTCTTAAACAAAAGCAATTGCGAGGCAACCAGCGGAAACTCCAAAAATAGACATGTAGTGTGTTGATTATTGAGCTTTGGAGGTGGCGGCAGATGTATTTTACCCTTGGAGTGTGGCCTGCCTGGAGCTGAGCTCACTGGCTGCTGGTTTCAGCTACATATTTATCAGATTGGCCCAATTATTTTTTTCTTATGAATTTGTGGTGTTTGTACATCTGTAAAACAGCTCTGGGCAGTAAATTGAGTAATTAATAGAGTGTTGTTGTTTTTTTGCACGGGTGCTTTAAAACAGACCTTGAGTTAAAGTATAATATACATAAAGCAGTTTGTATTCACTTGGGCTGCAGTAATGGAAACTGGCTAACAACACATCTGCTGTGATTATAGCCTGAGTGGAGGCACTGTGTCCTCTCCAAAGATCAGGTCACTCATCCTGTTGTTACCTTAATTGGCTAACCTGATGATTGCACTCAAAGAGCCTAAAGCAGAAAGGGCAGAACCATTTTCATTTTTTCTCCCTTCTGCTCAGAACATCTTGTCTCCGAGACACTTGTCCAATTTCTAAATCTTTATTAGACCTTCTAAAGCTCTCAGCATCTACTTAATCAGTCTGTGTTGTACCTAGCGGTCTCTACAATTAAGAGAGTTAATTGAATTTTACCTTGTTATTCTCCCTCCATCGGCTCAGTGCAGGCAACTGATAAACACATTTAAAGTGCAATTAAGACTGATTGGAGGAGGATGGCAGGGTTGGCTTGTGCTGTTTAAGATAAGTTTCCTCAGAAGACTGAGGTTGAGGTGTCTCCTTTTGGACGATGTTAACCTGCATGTCTCTTTGATTCAGCTCGGAACAGAAGAAAAGTACGAACTGCTTCATGTGCTGGAGTTTACAAGGTTCGTCTTTGACAAGTTATTTTCTATTAGTTGTTAAATGAACATGCTCAGTAATTTGTTGCACATATAGATTACAATATACAGATTATTTTATCAGAGCATTTGCTGTTGCAGTCCTTAGAAAGATCTAATCAGAGTTCATCAGGTTCATTATGCCCTTGTGATTTTTACTAATTAATTGTGTGATCAAGGTGTGATATCTTGTTACCCACTTCTTTTCTAATTCTAGCAGTCATATGCTACATCAAACAGTGTGGCATAATTTGCAGTAGCGTCTGTGACACCTTGTAATGTGATTTCTCTCACTTGCTTTTTTCTACTTCTTCTACCGTCTCCATCTCCCTCTCTCTCTTTTGACATTTTTGTCTCTCAGCACGAGGAAAAGGATGTCGGTCATCATGCGCACCCCATCTGGGAAGATCCGCCTCTACTGCAAAGGAGCTGTGAGTGTCTGTCTCTCTCCATGGCAACGCATGACAGCCCGTCACCATCAGTGCCACACAGACGAGTGTCGACCGCTCTTATTCCCTTATTGCCTCCTGCTCATGTCAGGAAATCTGTTCGATGAGCAGCAGGATAAAGAAAGATCTCCACATTTCACACACATGCATCTCTGCAAAATAAGAGATTTGTATGATACATTTAACATGAAGGCAGTCGGCTGCTAAAGCCACCCCCACTAGCTTTAATCCACACTAACATACATATTTAGAACCTCCTGGATAGACGCAACATTCAAAAGAAAATAATTTAAAACATAAAATAACTTGTGTATTATAGGATTTGGATACATTTATTGAATGTTAATTTCGTTCCATCGTAGTTGCCTTCAAAGGGAATGATTGTTTTAGTACCAAAAGCTAAAGGACCATAGGAAAAAACAAAGTGCAACTCATAAGAGCTGAATCCAACTTGAGACTTCCATTTCCAAAGTAGTACAAGAGCAGGAGTCTTTCTTCTGGTGTCAGTAACCAGGAAGTGTTTGTTTCCCTTCAGGACACAGTGATCTATGACCGTCTGGCAGACAGCTCGAGGTACAAAGAGATCACGTTGAAGCACCTGGAGCAGTTTGCCACTGAGGGTGAGTAGACAAACATCGCCCCCTGTCTGCCAAAAGTGGAAGCTTTTTGTCAACATGCTTCTACTTTATATGCACCCCTCATTTATTTCTGATCATAATAACCACTTGATCCTCCGCTGAAGCAGCAGAACAAGTTTTTCTTCTCTAAGAGGTTTTCCTCCTATGCCATTATTTAATATACAGTTAATCCTAGTGTGAGTATTTAGTGGGAAAATTATCATCAGGCACTGAACCTGAATGAAACTGCACCAGAGACATTTCTTCTTCTGTGTTCATACTGCCCCCTTGTGAGGCACCAGCAAAATGATGTCATTGGAAATACACGGGCTAAATATAGCATTCAGGACAGATTGTGAAGATCTTCAGTCACAGTAATTTTGGAAAGGGCTGAAAATAAGGCAACTTCCTTAAGCTTTCTGAAAAGAAATATACCATTTTATACCTGTGTGTTTGATGTTCCCTCAGTGTTTTTATTGCTGAACAAAGCACTCGCCAGTTAGTTCCTTTTTTCAAGAATTGGACTGTTTACAGAATTATTTTCAGATGAACTACAAACACAGTTTCTGATGCAGTGAGATGCAGCACTGGTACTGTGCACAGACAGTATATGTGTGTCTTGGTCAGATGGTGTCAGATTTTTTATGTGCTCTGCTCTGAATACAGGGGGTATTTAAAGTAAAGATCATCATCTCATAATGCAACTGTTTCTTTCATTATACAAATAGGGGATGTAGTTTTTTACCTTGACATGTTTCGACTAGCATCTGCTCTCTTGTCTGATGGAAAGAAACATATATTATCAAAATAAGAAGACAAAATGAACTTACTAAAGACTTGCGTTAGCATAGTATCAGGGTTTTGTTAAGGTGGCTGCTTGTGAAAATATTTGACATGGTGCTCGCTTTTTTTTTTGGATGGAGACATTGATCAAAAACAGTGGTATGTGCAGTAGATGGCTAATTCATATCTGTTATTCCTGGCAAAATATTAAAAAGACACTTTTAATAAAATAAAAACAAAATATCCTTAGCAGTTAATTGTACATCATAATAAATAAGCATGCATAGGTGCACATCTACCAACAACATTTACCACAGTATGATCCAGCAGTTTCAGTGATCGTCACCACCTGTCAAGCTCTTTTAAAAGGTCAGGACTTTTACACTGATGTGAAAAGTATGAAAGTATTTCAATCTATTCCTTCTCATATAATCATATTAATTCGTCTGTACAGTGTGGAGGTCGACGACAGTTACACTGCATGAATCGATGTGACATGCTTAACATTTACAAGGGAGCTCTAACTAGTCCACACATCAAGGCTATCTAGGATTTGAAATGTTAAACAGTAAGAAGTCATGACATTTGACCCGCGTGTTGCGATGCGGCTTTTTAATCTTCCAGGGCTGCGGACTCTGTGCTTTGCCGTGGCAGACATCAGCGAGTCGTCCTATCAGCAGTGGCAGGAGATCCACCACAGAGCCTGCACCTCCCTCCAGAACAGAGCCCTGAAACTGGAGGAGAGCTACGAACTGATAGAGAAGGTTTGCTAAGTGAAATGCTGATAACATGTTTGTAGGGAATCTGTTTCTAATGCCCATTCTGTTTTCTGAAGTAAACATTTTACTCCCTCATATTGCTGTTAGGCATATGAGGAGTTTTTTAATCTCGCTTCTGCAGAAAAATAATACAGTGCATATTGAAGTAAATATTGTGTAAATATTGGAGAAAGTGTAGTCATGATTTGAAGCATGCAAAAGTTCAAAAATGTGTGCATTTATGTGAGAGAGTTTCAAGGTTTCTCCAGCAGGTAGAATTGGTTTTCTGTGAGGTGGGTCTGTGTGGAAGCGTTAGTCAAACACAGGAAGCCACAGTTGTAAATCAGCCACTTGTCATGGACTTGATGGCTGCTCATGGCTGCCCAAAACAAATGGAGCAATCAATCATGGAAGAAACATAAAAGCCTTCAGAGAGAAAAATGTAATGTGCATTTCTTAATGAGCAGAGTGTGCCACTGCTGCTGCCAGGTTTTTGGGGTTCATTGCTGCCTGAGGCCACCCACACTTTAAAACACACACAGTAACGCCACAGGGGGGCACACTGGAGTTGCAGTGAAAATTTAGGGGCAGAGACATTCGTACAGTGTGTGAAATCAATCATCTGAAGATACTGCTTCCAGTCATTATTCACCTAAAATGATCAAGTCTGATTACTTAATGCGATAGAAAATGTTTTAATGCAGTACATTTCTGGATAAGAAATACTCGAATGGAAAATCAAAAAGGATTTCTGCTCCTTTGTTCTGTGTAAAGTTATTTCTATAATACCAACTCCTTTAGTAGATCAGTCTCACTAATTATTGATTTTCACTATGTTTACAAGGATGTGCTTCAGAAAATAGTTAATTAGTTCAATCTCCAAATAAACAAAGTGACTGCTGCGGGCTTAACCTTTATATTAAGTTGTACAGTAAGTTTCTTATCGACTTTACTGATTGATTTAAGCTTAAATTGATTATTTCTGTACAACTTGTGCTTTAGCTTTGCCAGCTACCAAGCAATAGCCAAATTTCTAGGAAAACTATCAGGAGGTAAGTTTTACATGCATCAGAACAGCTGTTTCCTCCACCGCAGAAGCTCAAACTTCTCTTTTTACATGTGAGTATGTTTGAATTTAGAGTTGAAAGATGTACTCTCTACATAGACCCTGAGCTGCAAATGCAACTCTTTAAATTTTGTTTAACCTACCAATATCCGCCTATCTATCATCTTTTGGCTAGTCACTGGTGATCGGGTTCATTCCTTGCTTGGGGTTTAAAATCCTGTTTCAAGTCTTTCTATTATCATGATTCTCCAAGAGCTCCTTTAAAAACAACCACAGGAACAATAGAACAATTCACATTAAAAAAACATGTCTAATGAGGACTCAGCAGATATAGTTGTGTTCTTCCCCAGGCACAGTTTTCCATGCTGTGTGGTTCGCAGTGATTAGAGAGGACAGAGCTACAGACGTACAGGCAGCAGGGCTCAGGTCACAACTTAAAGAGCTTCCCCAGCCTTTCCTCTGCTGCTGGGTTCTGTCTCCCTCCTACCCCTGGGTCTTGTCAAATCTTTGGCCCTGTGATGGGCCCATACAAGCCCACAACCAGCCCCAAAGAACCACAGAGTTTCCTGGGAAAAACACCAACCGTATTTTGTGGGTGAGCTTGTGTGATTGTGTCTGTAGATGCACACACACACATACACACATGCAGGGGCACAGTAACTGATCCAAAACCTCTTAAGCCCACGGTGGTTTTTCTGGGTGATAAACAAGAGCAACTGATGAAGGGGAAAAACAGGACTGAGTGAGTGACACAATCCCGGCTCAGATGTTTGTCTGACCCATGACATTTAAAAGGCCTTACTCTGTTATGATCCCCACTTACTAACTTTTTTTTAATGTACTTTCCTTGGTGTAGAACCTGCAGCTTCTGGGGGCCACAGCGATAGAGGACAAGCTCCAGGATAAGGTGCCTGAGACCATTGAGACTCTAATGAAGGCTGACATCAAGATCTGGATCCTGACTGGGGACAAACAGGAAACAGCAATCAATATTGGTGAGCAGCAGTTTGATGACCACAAGCTTTTTTCTTCTTCTTCTTCTTCTTACTAACAATAGTGCATTTTTTTTAAGCAACTTGTAGAGTAGAATTTTGATTTTTAATATGCTTCCCTTTCATATAAGTCCACTACATTTAAAACCTATGTTGAAAATTGTTACAAACTTGTTCAGCTCCCAGCTGTCAAACAGCACACTGATGTTAGAATTGCTAAAAATGAGCTGATTGTTAATTTAAAAGCATCAGTAACTTCAGCCTTGTTTGTGCACTTGCTCTCAAACCCAATGGAAAGTTGGTGGTGAACCTGATCTGTGCTGTGGTAAAATGTATACCAGCCTCTCACAGGTACTGCAGTCAGACCTGTGGTCATTCTTCACCCAGCAAGACAAACTACTGACAAGCTGAATGTTTCTCCGTCACACATATCTTGCAAAAGCATCTGTCGCAGAATGCCAGATGATGTATGAGCACCCTGCACTGACATGAAATAAATAACATGCATATGTACACAAGCAGGCACCTCTCACGTATCCAGCTGCCCCAGAGGTTTTAGTCATTCAGATGTTATCGGAAAGGTGAAGGACAAACGCTGATCGACTGTTTTCAGTTCATTTCTCCTCTTTAAAAGGCCCCGGTATTACGTTTTTTTGGGTGAATACCAAAAATGGATCGACCCTGAATTCAGCCAACCTGGTTACACAGAGTTCAGAAAAATAGATATCAAAAGTACCTCCGTTTGTGGCTGTACCTACCACTGCGGCCTGACTGAATCAGCTCTTTGTGCCCACTATGCCCAGATGTGAGGCAGCTCAGCAGAAGCTCATGCTCACTGGAAGTATTTTTACAGGTCCGCCTTTTGACTGAGTTGCTCTGTAAAAAATCTGCTCAATATTGACTTTGTTTTTTACTATTTTCCTCACTGAAAGACGATCCCCATTGCCAGTGTTAATGGTGCACCTTTTGGCAAATTAGACTGATGATTTCAACCTAGATTTTTTTCACTTTTTGAGGTGGTCTGAACCACCGAAATACCTTTTTTGGCCAAACTGCTGTTGAGGTTACGTATTCGCCTTTTTTCCCCTTTAACTAATATTTTTACACACTAAGGTATTACAGGTCAGTTTGGTTTGAAGCTATAAAGCCTTTCATTGTTTCAGTTTGTCCGTAAGCCTGAACTATCATGACATAATGTAAAGTACCTACTCTGTGTCTGGCTGCCTGAAGGAAAGCGCAATGTTTGCTCTGGGAGACGCTTGCAGTGCTGTGAGCTGTTTGTCGAGGGGAGTTGTACGTACGTAATGCTCAAGACAGGTATGAGCCAGAATTCAGTGAAAGGCGAACGCCTGCAGCACTTCACTAACGCTCCGTTAAGTTTGACCAGACGGTGCATTATCCCCTTAAGCAGAGAGACACAAGGTGAAGAGTAAACACAGCCCCGAATCTGCCCACACAGATATAAACCCACGTCATGCCTAGATTTCCACCTTTTACCATTTCACCTTTTGTTTCAGGCCCCCAGTTCTTCCTGCGTCTAAAACCTAGTCAACTTGTTCTTTTGAGTGTGTGCTGTGGCTATCTTTAATTGACACTCCTGAGGCAACATCCCAGATTACTGTGACATGATTGTCGTTGTTACACATTCCTCAAGTCCTGTGGGAGCAGTGTTTAGTTCCGCCTGCGACGGAGAAAGGCTGGGAATTCAACTTCAGTGAAATAAAAAAAAAAGGGCCTTCAAATGAGCTAAAGGTAAACACATTAAGCGGAAGGGCTGTGGCAGGAATTGACAAGGGGGAAGGGAGCAGAGACAGTGTTGAGATGGGGAGACATTTTCCACACATTGGCAAATTTTTGGACGTTTGCACCTTTGCACTTAAGAAAACAATCTGGCAGAGCCCAGACCCCGACCCTGTTTGGTTTTGACTCTGGAGGTGAAACTTACTCATTTCCTCTGTGTGTGTGTGTGTGTACTGTCTGTGCACTGTTGTGTTTAACTGTGTGATTCTTGTGTGTTTTCTGCATAGTCTTATCACAGTTTCAGTCGCACAAAATGCCACCCATGTATTCACAAAACACAGACTTTGTGGTAACCCCCTTAAAGAAACTAAAATCTCTTTCCAGACAGAAGCAAAGTGTTGAAGCCCACAAACATTCATGTGGTTATGCCACAGATGGCAGCTTTTTCATTCAGCCACAGCAGAAATCTAAAGGGCTTCAGTCTTGGTTCATGAAACATTTCTGTTTTCCCCAATGGAGGCTGCCTCTACCACCTTGCTGGTGACCCTGAGCATCTGTCCCAGCCAAGAGCTGAGGCAAACCCTCCCCAGAGAGCCCTGTTGGGTAACTCGGAGTTGTAACTGCCTATTAAAACAGGAAACTGACAAACTCTTGTAAACCAAACTC
This sequence comes from Pseudochromis fuscus, assembly GCA_900323345.1. NCBI lineage: Eukaryota > Metazoa > Chordata > Actinopteri > Pseudochromidae > Pseudochromis > Pseudochromis fuscus. The sequence continues at coordinate 15,834 of OOFC01011113.1, forward strand.
ATTAGTCATGTCCTGAGACACTGGCTCTGAGCTGTAACATTTTAATTGGTGTCCCTTAAAAGGTCGTATCACTGGTTTGATTTTATTTTCTTCTTCTTCTCTCTCTCTCTCTCTCTCTCTCTCTCTCTCTCTCTCTCTCTCTCTCTCTCTTTTTTTTTTTTTTTTTTTTTTTTTTTTTTTTTTTTTTTTTTTTTGTTTTTATATATATATAC
>OOFC01011117.1:5213-21858 GCA_900323345.1 Pseudochromis fuscus
GGAGCAGGTACTAAAATCTTATTGGTCAGAATTGTCACTGCGTCGTTGCGTCATCACTGCGTAATCTGTCCCCGCAAACACACCATTTTGAAATAACAACAAGAAGAGAAATGGCATCTGTTAGAAATCCTGCCCCATGGACTCAGGACGAGGTGCAAACCTTTCTGTCAATAGTCGCCGATGAGAAAATTCAGCAGGAGCTGGACGGCACGGTCAGAAACGAAAGAATGACGGCCAGCTACACGGAGGAGGGACTGTCCTCGGCAATGTAAATGCAACCTTAGATAGATGTCATGGTGTGGTATAGTGTTCAGTTTTCCCTTGAGTGGAACTTAAAAAGCTTCAGCCTATTGAAAACAGCTGCAAAACAAAATACATGAAAGTATGGTCTATGCACCCCTCCTTCATGTAATCCATGCAATGATACAAAAAATAAATGCTCATACAAAATTCATATTGCAGAATGATGACCGTTAGTTAATGTTCAGTGTGATAACATTTGCAAATTATGTTGTGATGGTCGTCAAACTCCAGGAGATGAACGTCAATGAGAATCCAGCAAATATATGGTTTTCATAAGTTCAGAGACAAAATTGAGATCTTAATTGAGATTTGGAAAGAAAAAGAAAGCTATTAAAGGACCAGCTAATATAAAATTTGAGAGGCTTTTCTTAGGGAGCATCCTTATTTCCAAATCCTGTTCTGCAAGCTACACTGTGGATCCCAACTCGTCTCCTCAGCTTGAAGGTTTATTGCAAACTGCACACACTCAAAACTTAGTTCAGTGCAGTAATGTGAAAGTTTTGAGTTCATCTGATGCAAACTGACTGTGTCACATGACCCTCATTTGACTGAATATGTCTGCCCATCCAACAGAACTTTTTAAAGCAGGGGATGTTACTTTCAATAATTAAATTAGGTACCAGAAAATAATAAATTGGCAGAAATTATTCAAACTGTGGCTGTTTCATGTTTTCGGCTTAACCCTGCAAATGATTCAAGTCAGTAAGATAATGATCACTAAAATAACACTCTGTATTTTTTAGTTGAATATGAACAAATAAGCCTGTTGCAGCTTTATGCAGCATAGTACAATTAACTCAAAAATCTAAATATATTTACATGACATGAAGAAATATGTGAGATATGTGCTTGAGCTAAAGGTTTTGGGTCATTTTGGCAGTTGTGAACATTTGTGCAGACTCTACCCTAACATTTTGCTTTGTGATGAGCTGAGATTTACAGTGTACAGCTGATATAGCAGCCTCTTGTACGCTGATCATAATTTTCTTTATTTTGTATCAAACATAATTCAGCTGTATATCCCAGGAGATCAATATACAACACTGCCTCCTCAGATGAAGCCCGTAAATTGTTTCCTTTGTCTCCAGATGATGAAGATGTTCTCGAGTTAACTGAGCCCTCACGGAGAAAAAGAAAGAAAAACTACACAAAAAACAACCTTGCTCAGCTCACCATAAAACAATCCAGTCTTGTGAGTGCGTGCGCGCGCACATTCGTACACGTACGCGCACCTCCTCGCGCCCAGGCACGCTGCACAGACAATAAACTGAACATCAAAAGAAAAGAAATAGGCTTTTGCTAAATAAAACCATCACTCGGTAATGGCTGTAATAAGACGATAAACAGTGCAGCTACTATCTTCAAGCGCTGCCGTATCTTTCTGCCCCTTTTTTCTGTTTTGCAACTTCCTTCAGTGTGCACTCTGGAAAAAAAAGGAAAAAAAAAAAACAGGCTTAGAGGTTTTTTTTCATAAGGGGGTATTTTTAATTCTAAAGCGAGGGATTGGTCACACTTCGTCTCATTAGCATGAGGAGCTGTATAAACCCCGCCACTGCAGAATTTTGAGCTGTGTTGAAGGCGAGAGGAACAAGCGTATCTGACTGGCTGTGCGTAAGGAGCAAGTAACTTTCACTTTCAGCACAGTTCAGTTCATAAAGGCGGGAGCTGCATGGAGAGCTGGCTCCAGAGGTGAACTGCTCTCAACTGTTCAGCGCACAATGAGGCTGCTTACCGAGGGAAAGATTACCACGAAGATGATAGGGGGCAAATTTATAACTTATTGGCACCGGTGGATTTTTATATTCTCGATCCATCAGTTTTTATTTGCCTCATGGGCTCAGTCCGAAGGAAATACTATAAGATACCAGACCAGTGAGGAGGACGCGCCAGGTACGGTCATCGGAAACCTTGCCAAGGACATGTCCTTGAGTCTGTCTCATTCCTCCAAGACCAATTTCAGGATGATGAAACAATTCAACGATTCATTCATCAGGGTAAGAGAAAGCGACGGGGAACTCACTGTCGGGGAACGAATTGACAGAGAAAGAATCTGCAGGCACACTCTACAGTGTCTGATTACTTTTGACGTGGTTAATTTCTCCAAAGATCGCTACAAATTGATTCACGTTGAGGTGGAAATAAAGGACATCAATGACAACTCTCCGGAGTTTCCAAACAAGGAATCTATAGTGGAGATCTCCGAGAATGCAGCAGTTGGCTCCCGCATCCCTTTGGACCCAGCTGTGGACGCAGACGTCGGGTCAAACTACATCCAAAGCTATCAAATTTCTGTTAACAGTCATTTTACTATTGATGTGCTCCTGAGAGCGGATGGGGTTAAATATGCGGAATTGGTGCTAATGAAAGAGCTAGACAGGGAGACTCAGTCATCATACACAGTGGAGCTGGTTGCCACAGACGGAGGAAATCCATACAGATCGGGGTCAACAAAGATAACTATAAAAGTGACTGACTTTAACGATAATAGTCCCGTTTTTGACCAGAATAGTTTCTCTGTCAGTTTGCCAGAGGACGCGCCGGTTGGCACAGTTATACTGGACTTGAACGCAGTTGATGCTGATGAGGGTTTGAACGGAGAGGTCGTCTACGGGTTCGGAAAACAGGTTTCTCACGAGATCCGACAACTTTTCCAAGTGGATAATAAATCAGGCCACCTCACACTCAGGAGCCCCGTGGATTTCGAGGACAAAAGCACCTATGAGCTAGACGTGCAGGCGACCGATCTGGGACCCAACCCGACCCCCTCCGTGTGCAAAATCATAATTCACGTCACGGACGTTAATGACAATGCCCCAGAAATCAGCATCACCCCGATGACCTCCATCACCACGGGCATTGCGCACATCAGCGAGTCAGCCGACAAGGACAGTCTGGTGGCGCTGATCAGCACCTTGGACAGAGACTCTGGTGTGAACAGCCAGGTTCACTGCACCTTATACGGACACGACCACTTCAAACTCCGGCAGGCTTACGAGGACAGCTACATGATAGTCACAGCAGCCGCTCTAGACAGAGAGAGGATCAGTGAATACAACTTAACGGTCATGGCTGAGGATTTCGGGTCACCTCCGCTGAGAAAAATCATCCAGTACACAATTAGACTGAGCGACGAGAATGACAACGCCCCTCACTTTGCTAAAGCTGTGTATGAAGTTTCTGTGGTGGAAAACAACGCCCCCGGCGCTTATATCACCACTGTCGAGGCCAGCGACGCGGATCTGGGCAACAATGGGAAAATTACTTACAGACTTGTGGACAGTGTGATTATGGGGTCCCCAGTGAATACCTTTGTATCTCTTAATTCAGTTTCTGGCTCCATATATGCCCTGAGGAGTTTTAATTATGAAGTGATGAAACTGCTAGACATACACATTCAGGCGAGCGACGGGGGGTCACCACAGCTGCAGAGCACAGCTGTCATCAGATTAAAAATAGTTGATCAGAATGACAACCAGCCCTCTATCATAGAGCCCCCACTGTACAAGGGGTCTGCAGAGGTTTTCCTGCCCAAAGATGCACCTGCAGGTTATGTGGTAACCCAGATAAAGGCCACAGATGCTGATGAAGGCATAAATGCACAGCTGTCCTATAAAATCACCGAGGGGGGACACCAGGGGTTCTCCATCAACAAAGACACAGGGAAGGTGCACGTGAGTCGACAGCTGACGTATGATCTGGCAGACAATGTCAAAGTCACGGTGTCTGTCATTGACCACGGATCCCCGGCGCTTACTTCCACAGCCATCATACACTTCAGTTTTATAGAAGGTACCGTACCTAGTTTGCCTTCCTTGCCTCAAAATGGCAGCGAGGAGCTCTTTGAATGGGACATGTCCATAGCCATAATCATTGTGCTGGCAGGGAGCTGCTCTCTCCTCCTGCTGGCTATCATCCTCATCACAACCATTTGCAGCCGGCGGAAAAAAGAGACAAGGGAGGGGGGCTTTGACGACAAAGAAGACGTACCAAATGTGGAGAAAGTGGAAGGTGGTCATATCGACCCATTGATCGTCAACCACAAAGCCAAAGCGTTTGATACCCATCCATTTCCGGAGAAACCTCCATTGGCCAGCAGCAACACAACAGAGGCAAGCTGTGAGGATGGCAGGCAGACAGCAGGCATCTTTGAGTCCAACAGCAGAGTGATGGAGGGGAAATTAAAGGTATGTATTTTTTTGGTGATGATTAAAGTTGATTGACTTTGTTGTGTGTTGCATTTCGGCTCAAAAGTGTGTATCTTTGCAGGGTTATTCGACGCTACCAGGATATGGGAAAGAAACCGTCAGACCGATAACAATATGGAAGGGCAACTCGTTCACAACAATCTCAGCAAGAGATCCTCACATCAGCGGCAAGGACAGCGGGAAAGGGGACAGTGACTTCAATGACAGCGATTCTGACATAAGTGGAGATGTGCACAAGAAAGAGTCGCCACCAACGAACAGTAAGTGTCACAAGAAGAAGAGAAAAGAAGTCAGATTAGAGGATGTAAAGGAGAAATCCAATCAGTGGTGTTACATGTATTTCTTTTTTTTTCTTATAATTTGATTTATATTTGAATACAGTGCAAAATCTACACCTGATGCCACAGACTGTGCCCAGTTATACAATATATTCCCAGTGCACCGGTTATGATTGTTTTAGCTTGAGCTCAGTGGGATCTTTCATCATCCAGCATCCCCAGCAAGGTGAGCCAGCCACTGTGTCCACATTACACCCTGACAGCATGTCTGTTTTTCCACAGGTCTCTGGGCATGTACGAGCGAGTGCAAAGTGCTGGGACACTCGGACCGGTGCTGGAGCCCCTCGGCTACAAGGCCCAACACGAGCCTGGCCTGTGGACCGCATCTGTCAACCTTCTCCAAGACAGCTTCACTTCCCCGGGACACCAGGAGGGAGAACTACTACCCAGCTCACTTACCCAAAACCAACGGCCTGCAAAGCGTGTACGAAAAAGTTCAACACCAGGAATTTGATTATATTCTCGTGGGTCCCCCGACTCCAGCCAGAATACAGGAAACAGATGAAATCTCCATCCCAGAGTACACAAACTCTTAAAGAAAACAGCAAACAGTCCATTAAACGGGATTCTGTCTTTATACTGTACAGTACTTTTATCTTAATTGCCTCTATGTTGGATTGTTGCAGTGTTTTGTAGTATGTCATGTGTCTTTTTGGTCATATAAGACTGTTCATTGTATCATGTGTAATATGCAAGATTTTCTACATTAATAATATATTTTTCATAATGACTCAATGTAAAGAAGAATTTTATTATGAATTTTTAAAAGCATGTGTTACTATTTAAGGGGCATGATGTGGGGCTGAAAAAAAGGGCCTTTCTGCTGTGGAAAACAATCAATATGAAAGATTACCATGTTTGTGGTAGATTTTATCACATTGTTGCACAAATAAACAGTTAAAAGCAAAAAAAGAAAAAACATGTTTTTGCTGTTCAATGAAAAATAATGTGGCAATCTGGGTTTATAGGACTCAGCTGTAATCTTATAGGCAGAGTACAACCTATTGTCCTGAGGAAATATTCATAAAGCATACAGAATAACCTCAATTAGCCAAGTGAATGCATTTCATTTCCCTTAAAGGCTTATAAGCCGCAATAAATAAAATGTGGTTCTTCAAGCATCACAGCTAAATTGATAGCGAGCATAAGCCAGTGTCATTGTCTTTTTTTATTGTACACAATGTAGTTACTGCGCCGCCTCAATTTACATGCAAATATTGCATCGCTGATCAAATGTGCCTACAATTACATGTTTTTCAAAGGTCAAAGAATCCCCTCACCTTTTGTGATTGCCTCCCAGCTTACCAATTATCCAAAAAATGTGATTTAATCTGTTTCTAAGCAACAGCAGCACTGCACATTTGAATCTCTTTTCTTGCCATCCTCCTGCTTTTTAAGTTGCGATAAAGACCGAGTAACCTTGACCACAAATCTTTCCTTTTCCTCCTGCTGTCAAAGTCTGGAAAGAGAAAAATCATAATTAAGCAAAGAACGTGTCTTTGTGCACCTGTGATTGTGTGGTATACTGTAGGAGTGTAGAGACCTGAGGACTGTGGAGACTGCACATCGGTCTGATAATCTGATCGTTCCTGCTGAGACCTCTGACAGCAAAGAAGTGAAGTAACCATAAAGTACGCCATAGGTGGGTTATTAAATGAAACATATGGAAGATTTCCTGAAAGAGGAGCTGACTTCACATTTCCCCTCAACTCACTAAGGGGTCAGACAATATATATTTTATATCGACCTTGTTATCCGCGGCTGTGACGGATGACACCAGTCATGAGCTGTTTGAAAAGTTTTAATTTGGTACCACAGGGTGGCCACATTGCTTTGGGCAACTTGGAGAAACAGGTAACATTGAGACGAAGAATTTAGCCAAAGTAATTTGTATCAACTGTACGTCATTCACACTAAAGTGTCAGGCGGCCTTCTGGTGGTGGATAACCTGAGTCTCCAAAAAAGAGAAGAAAGTAGAGAGGGGGAATTAAAGAGGACATCATGAGAGAGAATATGGAAAAAGTCCAAAATATAACTCATGGATCTTGCTGTTTTGAACACTGCAGGCCTCCGGTAAGACAGCCTAATTAAGATTTTTGATTGGAAACACAACTGACATCCGTGACATGCTATTAAAGCTGTCAACTCTGTAAAAGCTTTCCAGGAATGTTACTCCTGTCCTGGTCACCGTTCAAAGTGTGTGTGTGTGTGTGTGTGTGTGTGTCATGTCTCACTTACTTTGTGTGTACTTTAAGGGACAAAGCACATCCAGCACAGCAGCCTCTGCTACACTCAGTCATCTCCTGAGATTTGGAGCTGTGGTTCTTATTGTTGGCGCAGTGTTAATGCTGTGTGCATCCATGGCTGCTCTCTACCTGTGGAAAGTCAGCGATAAAAATGTAAGTGTCGACAAAGGACTGCTGTGGTTATTACAGTGCCCCTTCAATAACAAATATCTCAAAGTGAATGCGAGGGCAGTGCTTGTGGCGAAGGAGAGAGAGAGAAAGTAGAATGTAAAAAAAAAAATCCTCTGTTGTTAAAAATCAGGTTGTTTGCAATCTGTTGAGACTGCCAGATTCAGGCTATAAAATTGCTTTTTTAATTCTGTCAAAGCGCATTAATTGATCCTCAGATTCATCTTTTAAGTGTAATGTTTATTTGTGATCTAATGAGCTCACCTGTGGGGCAAACATCCCCCTGTAAAGGTCTGGAGCAGCATCTCCTGTGGTGCTTTACTCAAATTCACAGTGTGGTAAAACTGCCGAGGATTTTCTTCTGCAAAAATGGCTGTTTAGAGGGAATAGCACGAGCAACGTGAAGCCCCGCTTTCTATCTCTCTTCTATTGTGTTTGCTACAGTGTGATTTACATAAGTTGACTAATCAGTCATTTTAACGTCCCACTTTGAATGCTGCCAGGTTTATAATGTTCGTTACAGTATGAACATCAATGGGGAGGTGAGGGAGGGCTCCATGGAAATTGATTCCGACAACAATCTGGAGAGATTTAAAACTGGGAGTGGAGCTGAGGAGGCTGTGGAGATTCATGACTTTCAAATTGTGAGTGAGTTTGTCCTTGTTCTCTCTCCTTCCTGAGGTAGTTCAGCTGAGACTTTTCTGTGTGCTTAGCAAAGTAGCAAAGCTGTGAGTGTAAACATGGCATCTCTGTGATTTGGTGCAGGGAATAACTGGAATCCGCTTCTTTGGAGGAGACAAGTGCTATATAAAATCCCAAATCAAAGCCAACCTTCCTCACATGGGAGCTCTGAACAAAGAGACGCTGATGTTTGACCTGGTATACGCACATTGCTCGATACAGAACGTTTGCAAATTGGAAAGAAAAACAAAGACTTTACTGAGTTAATTTTATTTTTTTTCCATCTGAGTAATTCAAGGACGTTGTCGCTCGTCTTGTCTTGTCAGACCGAGGAGTTAATGCCTGTGAGGTTTGACGAGGAGCTCCTCATCTGGGTTGCAGCAGAGCAGCCGCTGAAGGACATCAGATTTCTGAGCAAAAAGATTGTGGATCTTTGCGGGGAGCTTCCCATTTACTGGCTCCAACCTGTGTATCCTAAAGGTTATCTTTGTCTCTATTACTCCCCTCCATCCTTCAGACTGTGCAGCACTGTCTATATCCTTGTGACTGCCCTGCTTATCTGCTGACACACTTGTAAAATTTACAGCCTTGTCTGAGAAGTTGGTGAAACACACACTACATTTAGAGGCGAACACCAAAAAAGACTCTTGTATTAAAAAAGAATGATCTTGAAATATGAAAGACTGCTTGATATCACTGCTGCTAATTGAATTATTCAGGACATCTGAGACTGCTTCAGCTATGTAGGATTGAGCTCTGAGGACATGTATGGCATCTTGGTGGATGTTGACCCAATACTCTCGCCTCTTGTGGCTGCTGTAACAGATGGGGAGAGGAAGAAGAGAGACACGCAGCGAGCCAAACGGCAGTTTAACATGGAGGAGTTGGAGGCTGCTGCTGCTGCTGAGGAGAGGGACCCGGTGAGTCACGCGGAGCATGACACCTCCAGAGCTGTGGACGAAGGAGGGAAGAAGAAGAAGAAGGAGAAGGAGGAGGAGGAGGAGGAGGAGGAGGAGGAGGCGGGGGCAACATCAGCTGCAGGGTCAGCGTACAATCCCGAAAACCCCTATCATGTGAGTAACAACTTCATCAACAGCGCTGTTTATGATAAACAAGAACTCCAGAGTTGGTGAATTTTTGATTAACTATCAAGAGGCACATACCGAGCCCTGCAGCAGCCCTGCAAGTAACATTATGAATTGAAGTTTCTCTGTTTTGTCAACACTTTTACACACGACTTCAGAGCACCATCATTAAGATCGCAGCCTTGTTAAGGACAAAAAATGCAATTCTCACACCCGCATTTAGTCTATCAGTCATCTGTAGGAGGCTGCTGCTGTTGCCACTGCTGCTGTTGCCGCGTCATATTGGCAGCTTTAATTGCAGGTCACGGGGGTAATATCTGCCATTCCAACTTGATGAACTTATGAACTGAAGTGAAAACTCCCACTGGTTATAAAAATTCATGTTGCCTTAGAGAACCACAGTCACATGTTTGGGATGAGAAGTTTTTGAAAACATTTGAATTGCAAATGAGTATAAATTTAAATTGTGATTCAAAAAAAAAAAAACTTCAAAATTAACATTTGCTTCATACGACTGCAGCGCAGCGGAGGGGCCAGAGAGGAAGCCGCCATGACCTTTGACACCATGTTAGACCACCAGGGAATCTGCTGCTCCGAATGCCAACGGAGCTACACTCACTGTCAGAGAGTATGCGAGCCTCTGCGTGGCTACTGGCCTTGGCCTTACAACTACGGAGGATGCCAGGTAGCTTGCCGCGTCATTATGCCTTGTCGCTGGTGGGTGGCACGCATTTTGGGTGTTGTGTAAGATCTTGTGAGGGAACATGTTTGCCCCCCCCCTCACCCCCCAAAGCTCTCCAAACCTTCAGCTTGGATTCAGATGTGCACGCGTGATATTTATTATTATTTTCTGACGGTAAATGCTGCCAGAAAGCGACGCCTGTTAGCGTGATATGCAGATTGTGAAAAATGATTATTTATACTGTAACAGCTATACTAACTGTGACAAATTTTTCATGCTTATAGGCATATTCTACTGCTTTTCATATTCTTATTTGCGGCAACAGATTCACAAATGAGCACATCCGTTTTTGTATGGTGTGATACTGGGGATTAATGCACTGTACTGTGTTTAATGGAAGGTATGGGAATGGATCCAAAGGCTCAGCAGATCATGTACCTTGTGTGACTGAACAGGCTTCAATAAATTCTAATTACAGTATAGTGCTGGCTTTGATGTAGAGGTTTTTTTTCCTGTGTGTGTCACATGTTGTTTGCATGGTTCCACCGGGTGTTTTTCTGATAAAACTGAAGTGACAGCAATGGTTGCCACAACTTCCATTCACAGCTCAGAATCAGTTTGAGGGCAACACAATTTGTGCGCATTGACATCTGCATTGATGTGAGCTAATGTGAGATGAGTGTCATGGCAATGATGGAAAATATTTCCACAAAAGTGACATTTTTATTAAATAAATAAATCAGTGTTGTTGTTGTTTTTTTCCTTGATGAAAAGAGAAAAATGTGAATGTTAAGCTTCCAAATAACATGATCACAGAGACGGGCTTTTTATATATACAGCTGTTATTGGGGCTTGTGGTGTAGGCTATTCTGAATACCTCAAAATCAAAAGAAATCTGATTACTATCTCTAAAGCCATATGCCCACTTTCTAAATAATTGAAAGGAGCCATGTTGTGATCAAGACGATTTCACAGAGGGTGATCCAGGCACATCAAATTACAACAGATGTGAAATTGCACCATATCTGCCACTAAAGCTGCATTGAAACTCTGAAGCAGTGTGAGGGAACAACACAAAGAGATGCTTGTCTTTTTGCTTGGAGATTTTTCCTGGTTTTCATGGGGGTAGAGGTGCTTATCACATCTGCAGTGCTGATAAGACGGCCTCTGTGCTTCCGTAGGCTATATAATATTAATCCCTCTCCCACGTCTGCAGATACACTTAAAGGAAGGTGACAAGCATGACATATCCAGGACCTCCTGATGGCTCGTGCTCTGGAGTGCAGCCGCTAAAAGAGCCCCAAGTACCCTCAAGTGATGTAAATTTGCAGGGGGAGTCCAATTTCCATCACAGTGCTGTCACTGCCATGGTCATTAAACTAAATCATCCTGCTGTGTGTCACACAGCTCCCATTTTAAAGTCCCCTCAATAATGGAGTTATACTTGGACTGCAGATTGCAGCACAACAGTGAATGTCTGACCTGACAGCAGCTGTAAGACTATCCTGCACATTATTTCCTCTTTCAAAATCACAGGTGTATGGGTGTAAGAGATACCTTGAAATTATTAATTAATTGAAAAACCTGTTTGGGACTAGTTGCACCTGCTGCAGTTTAACAGGACCAGAGAAGGACAGTAATACCAGTCTGATCCCTACAGCTGGTGACTGCAGCTGAAATTTAAATGTGTTGTGTTGTTGTTGGTGCTTTGCTCAGGTTTCACTCAGAATATGTTGATACAGCAGCGCAAGACAAAGAGCGCTGAGTTTAAGCTCGACAAAGGGGGATGAAAAACACAAAGCGAAAAAGGGATGAGAAAAAAAACAAAAAACATTTCACCACAAGCAACAACTCAAAATGGCATTTAAACTGAGAAAAAATACATAGCTCAGAACAACATCAGTTTTGTTATCCCGAGGCCCTGTTTCTAAAAAACTTGTTTCCTTTTGCCATTCCTCTCCTAAGAAGAGAAATGTACCCCCGTTGAGTAGAAAAGACGAATGTGTTGGAGATCAGCTTTAGTGTGCGAGACAGTGGTGCCTTTTTGTTTGTTTCCCCTCTGGAGCCAAGCTTACCCTGGGAGCCCTGCAGGCCAGGGAACAAACAGAGCTTTGTGAGCACTGACCCACTGTGCCCAGCAGCCAGACTGCAAACCTCCACTCCTGTGCTAATAGGAAACCACAGATGAGGAGTCCGTATAGCTGACGAGGGAGGGGAAGCTTTCTCACATCCACCTGCGCTTTCATCATTGCCCATCAAAACAAGCATAGGCAGGCGGGGTGCTGCGGTGCTCTGGTGATCACCGAATCAAAAGCTTTTTCACCAGCCGTCCTCTTGCCACCGAAAAAGCTGCACTCAGTACATTTGGGAAACCTTAGCTGGTGATTTACTATGTGGCATGGATTTGTACTAATCAAGCCCGTGCACTCACCGGAGCTCCGCATAAATATGTCAATAGCCTGTCATAAATTTGCCTGTTGTTCCAAGAGGCATTACAAGTGTGAAGAGAAGTGTGAAGCGAACCACTCTAGTCAACGTGTCCTACATTTGATTGCATGTTTTCCATTACATCTAGACATGAATGAAATAAACAGTAGTGACAGTCCATTTTGCACCTTAACCAGAACACAGAAACCCTTTTAGACTAGCTCATTATGTTTTTCTGCAAGAAAGCGCTGCAATACATTTATAGATGCTGGCGTCGGGGAAGAGAGAAAAAAAAAAAAAAACCTGTAACCCACAGTTTTGCACCAGCAGTAACAACACAGGCCTCTAACATTTGTCTTTGCTTTTCCCCTGAATGGTCAGAAATACATGGCTGGATGAAGGAGGGGAGGTGGGGTGGAGGGGTTCTGGTACAAGGCTTAAATGCTTTTTAATCCCATGGTTGAGTGACCACTTGCAGTTCTGCCCAGAAGTCTGACTCTGCCTGCCATTTGCAGGTCTCTCTGAAGTTTCCTTGCCATTGGCTTGGAGTGTCTGCTCGCCTCTCTCCTTCTTTTTGCCCCCCCCCCACTCACTCTCCCTCTCTCTTTCAACACACCCTCTCCTATTTTGTATGCAAGCCCCAAATGGCCATTAATTAAACGCCTGCTAGTATTGTATAAGGAAGTCTGCCTTGCTTATTTCACCGAGTTAAACCTCCAAATAATGTCTATAGACCTGCCTGCATTCAGTGAATTACTTTCTATGTAATGAAACATCATAGTGATTCTCCTGGGTCACTCAATTACTCTGCACACACTGCAGGGATTTTTTTTTTTCCCTTTTTTTTTTGGTGTATTGCACTTGGTTGCATGGTGTCCTCGTTACACTCAAATAGAAAACCTGTAGTGTGGTGTAGGTCTAAATTGGACACAGTGCTGGAATTTGCACCATTGTTTTCCTGAGGACACGCTGCATATGTGACAGCTAGTGCGCTGAAACCTGCAGTGGATGTCAAGAGTTCCCCTCACATCAGGTGGGCAGTTATCTTTAAATCACAGCGGTGCTCTCTGCTGTATAATCAATAGCATAAATTATACTACCTCACCGTGCCAGTGAAATTTAAATTGAAAAAAAAAAAAAAAGCCGCCATGCCAACGGGATCAATATTTAAAAAGATTCAATCAAAAAAAAAAAGTGACGTTTGTCTAAACTTCAGTCACTGCAGGATGTACCTCTGAACATACACATCCTCTGGTGGGGTGCTTAAAAAAAAAGGAGCTATAGATAGCTCAAAGCAGAATCAAATCAAAACTTCACATCTACAAACTGTAAAAAAAAAAAAAGCAGCTCCTCCACAAAGCAATGTCAAGAGGCTTGCCACATGAAAGCAGAAGTTGTCTAAAGAGTTGCGGGAAGTACTGACAAAGTTTATGAAGAAAAAAGTAAATGTGTTTTTAATCCTCAGCAGCACGTGCAACAATGAGGGAGCCTGAGCGCTTAGATATGCCACCCCGGGGGCAGGCTCTATACTTAAGGCTTACAACAGCCTCATTATCTCCCTCAACTCACATCAGATCCTAGCAGCAGTTTGTCACAGGCAGGCTCCTCTCTGCCAGTAGGCATCAGACCAATCCTCCTGCAACACTACTGTACATAATTGCCATATGGACAGCATTTTGAGCCAGACTGAAGACTAAAAAGCCCTCCAGGCAGATTCCCCAGATAACTAAATGAATATTTTATCTCATTTCCATCTAATTTGCACCGCATTATTATACAGAACTGAAATTTTTAATTAATTGATAGAACAGATCAAACACAGGTTTACACTTTGATTTTCGGGGAGCTGTTATTTTGATAATTTGCATGACTTTTTTCCCATGCCAAGCTTTTTAATCTCTCAGAAATTCCTGCATCTCTGTATAGAAGCAGCACTATAATAAAACATACAGCAAATTAATAACTGTCAGCGCACATGAAATGCCTGTCTTGGTTGTGTGAGCAGTTCCAGTGAGAAGTCCTTTTTACCTGCCACCCCACTGATTAATTAATTTCACACTGTTTAATTAAATCCACAGTCTGGGGAGTCTGGGCAGCACCGTGGGGAGCCGTATTTGAGCCTGGTGTGTACAGAGATTACTAAAGAAGGTCTGAGACTCCTGCTCCCTCTCCCTGGATGTTGACACTGACGTCACCCTTCTCCGGATACCACAGCCTGATTGTGTCAGTGTCATCTGGCAGTTGTGAGCTTTTACTGCTGGGGACATGATAGCGGCAGCACCATTTGTTGATTATCTGCTGGCATTTAAATTAACAAAGGAGAGCCGAGCATTTCAGTCGAGCAAATTAGTATTTGACATGTGATGAAGTGTGCTCCGGCAGTATGCACTCTTTAGATTTCCCTAAAGTCGGTGAGGTGTACAAATACAAATTAAAGGCATCTAATTTGCCATTTAAAAAAAAAAAGAAAAGAAAAAAAAAAAGTGAAATACAGTCTAGAGGCTTAAATTGGGAAGAAGTGGGAGAACCCAACAGGACTGATTCGAAAATAAAACACTTGGAGCGTATTCCAGATCAAAAACAGTACAAATTGGCTTCAGCGTAAATGAGCATATTGAACTCCCGTATCTTGTCCAACGCCGTTGTATCCAACAGTCAAAGCCTCAGAGACACTGTTTCTCTTATGTCAGAACAGAAAGAGGTGTATGAGTGTGTGAGCACAGCAGGCAATATGACTGTGTGGGCTGCAAAGCACGCTCGTTACTTTCTCTGTTCTCCTGAAACATATTTTTGGCATCTCTAATCACAAACAAACACATTTTGAGACGGATGGCTCAAATTCTGTCTTAAAATAATGAATAATGAGACGATATTTAAAGGTTACATGATTGAGGACTAAATAAACAATTTTGAAGACTGTGATATACGTAGACACAAAAAGGATTATAGTGATGTGTCCCCCTTTCAAACCTAAACCTGATTCTAACTTTGGTTTGCTTAATCTTGTAATTATCCACTGAGGGAAGCAAAGAGTTTTGATGGGTGCGTAATGATGGGAGCCTGTTGGTTTGATTTGATGTGATGTGGAACCAGAATATATTTTTTTCTTATGCTCTCCAGTTGATGTGCCAAGAGGTATTACATCAACAAATGCTTGAATCCCTGTAATGTGTACCATGTTAGAGAAACATAGAAACACAGCCTGGTTTGTATGTGACATGGATGTATTGGTTATGAAAAGGTTTACCTTCAACCGCTGTGTGGAAAATAATGAAACGCAATGGAAGATGAATGCAAATGGGTTCTGTAGCCTGGGAGATACAGTCGCTCGACAGGCTGATGGGGGAGATGCATTAGGCAGGTGCACTTTAAATCATGATAAACACTGAAGGGGAGATGGGGCATTTATGGCATCATTCAAAAATATATTCTGTATTAAATGGTTGGTGTTGGGGTTTTTTGTTGTTAACAACATTTCTGGGTCACTTTACTTATAAGAATTATTCCTTATAACATTATCGATAAAAACAATACATTACTTTTTTGAAAATCTGGCACTGACTGTGTTTCCTTGAGGATAATCTCTCCATATGAGGTATAAAACAGGAATTTAAAGCCTATAATCTGCAGATAATCAATAATATAAAGGTGTAAACTATTGATTACTGTTCATTTTACTCATAATTGTGTGTTTTTGATTAATTAATCAGTGTACATGTGGTTTTTTTAAAGCAATTTCTATCAGTGTTTACAACATTTTCCACTTCAGTATATTATTTTAAAGTGAGCACATAAACAATTAAGAAACCGAGCGGCACGGTGGTGCAGTGGTTAGCACTTGCACCACCAGCAGGTTCAGGGTTCAAATCTCGACTCTGGCCTTTCTGTGTGTTCTCCCTGTGCATGCGTGGGTTTTCTCCGGGTACTCCGGTTTCCTCCCACAGTCCAGAGACATGCTCATTAGGTGAACAGATCTAACTAAATTGACCCTAGGCGTGAGTGGGAGCGTGAATGGTTGTTTGTATGTGTTAGCCCTGCAATGGGCTGGCAACCAGTCCAGGGTGTACCCCACATACAGCCCGATGACAGCTGGGATAGACTCCAGCAGACCCCTTGTTGAAGCCAATAATGTAATAAGAGCCGATAATGTAATAAATTTGCCCTTTTTGAAATGTAATAGGCCAATAGCGTAATAACTGGCCAATAATGTAATAAAAGTCCTTAACCGATAATTTTTGGCCAATAACGTAATAATTTATTACGTTATTGGCTGCTTATGACGTTATTGGCCTGGTAAAACAAAAAAACAAATGTAATAACTGAGCCGTTAACGTAATAAATCATCAAACATTTATTATGCTATCGGTTCAGGACTTTTATTACGTTATTGGCCTATTACATTTCAAAAAAGACAAATTTATTACGTTATCAGCTGTTATTACATTATTGGCTTCAACACCCCCGCGACCCAAGTGTGGAGAAGCAGGTATCGAAAATGACCATCATCCAT
>OOFC01011125.1:0-11864 GCA_900323345.1 Pseudochromis fuscus
CAAAGAAAAGATGTAGCTTTCAGTGAACTTTCATGTTGCTCAAAAACATAATTTAGAAGCTGGTTTGGTTATTTCCTTTTATTGCAGTCGATCAGCGATGGACCCAAACGGATTCCAGTGTCGCAACCGTCGCATATAGTTCAGAAAGCTGTAGTCACACCAACGCCACATCAGTGTGTCCTAGGAGTGTCAAATGGACCTCAGCGCATTCAACGTCCTGCGACCCATCAGAAACCACTATCTCATGTCTCTGTTGCTGTGAAGTCCACACACCCTGCTGATCAGAATGTGAAACCTGCTACTCAGAAAGTAAATCCTGTGTCACAGCCCAAACCTGGTTCCCAGGAAAGCCAACCGAAGACACATGTGGCCAAGGTGAACCCAGAGTCCACCAAACCACCATCAGAATCAGCAAAGCTGGAGAAGCCACAGAGTAAGGATAATAAAATAACTGGTCAAACAAATGAAATATTTTTGTGTTCTAAATAAAAGCTAAAATATGTTCTTGTTTTACTTTTGTTAGACAAACCTACAAAGAATGATCAAGCAAAGGCCTCCTCATCCAAGTATGTCTGACTGTGATTTCCTCATTAAATATTTGTTTGATTGCACATGTCGCTGCTGTTGTAACTATGCCCTACTTTGGTCATGCAGGCAGCCGTGGAACCTCGAAAATTTTGACATTGGCCGTCCCTTGGGGAAGGGTAAATTTGGCAATGTCTACTTGGCCAGAGAGCGGCAGAGTAAGTTCATTTTGGCCCTGAAGGTGCTCTTCAAGAAGCAGCTGGAGAAGGCCGGAGTGGAGCACCAGCTCAGGAGGGAAGTGGAAATCCAGTCTCACCTTAGGTAATGTCATTCATATTAAATCATAATGAGCTGTGTGAGACCTGAGTTGTTTCTGCCTGTCAACTTGGTTAACTTTGTTAGTTTGATAGCAGTATGATGTCATTTTCACATTATTTAATTGTACTGCACTGCACTGATAAGTGTTTCTTAGAGTTTACCCATTTTGTAGCAATTAGGGGTCCTGTGAAAAACAGCAGCATCTGTTTCTATAATGTATTGCAGTTGGACTGCCCCACATACAACCTACTCCAAAACTATCAAAAGGTTAAATGGATGCCTCTAGCACAGTTTAAACAAAAGTTCTAACTTTCAAGGTTACAGGACTGTTGTATTAGACTACATTAGTCACTGACAAATGGCCAAACAGGTTTAGCTAAAGGGTGTGAAAATGCCAAAAGGCAAGGTTTAAGAAAAAAAAAAAAGCAGGCACTGCTGCACAGTACACAGAGGACATGACAGTATTAACATAGTCCAGATCCAGGACGTTGGCTTCATGTGTATTTAGTGCAGTTGCAGACTCACGTTTGTCCAAACACCAATACCATGTACATGTGGTAGTTATGGGTCAAGGGTCCTGAATCATCACATTGAGGGTTTCGTGTACAGTGTGTTTGTGTAAAGCCTCTAAGATGAAGTGTGAGCAGTACTTTGTGCAACATGTTGCACAGCAGTAGGGTCATAGAAACCTGCTGAAATGAATTTTAACTGTTTGAGTCTCTTGTGTGGCAAAATGATAAATTTGTGCTTAATGTGTTTGATGTCTTGGGTTAAAATCTTAATGCCACTGTCTGAACAATTGTTGGTCTTTATACTTCCAAAATATTTTGTTTGTTTTTTTTCTATAGGAACTTTTTAAGCAGCATTTAGTTTAGCCAGTCTGTCAACAGTTTCTCAGAGCAGTACTCTGCACCTGTGTCTTACAGGCATCCTAATATCCTGCGCCTCTATGGCTACTTCCATGATGCCTCTCGAGTGTATCTCATCCTTGAGTTTGCACCCAAAGGTGAACTGTACAGTGAGCTGCAACGCTGTGGAAGTTTTCCTGAGGACAGAAGTGCCACAGTAAGTCTTCTAATTTAAAATCTTTTCATAGCATTTACTATACAGTGAAAAATCAACATCACTAGTTTAAACTCAATTATGATTTTGTGGAGTGAAAGAAATTCTTAGTTTATGTAAGATATGTACCAACAAGTTGATGTTCAGTGCCCTTCCTTGAAGGACTAAAGTTAAAGGTTTGACAAAAAAATGCATTGCATGTTGTGTTCATAATACTTTATGTGCTGTGCCAGTACATCATGGAATTGGCAGATGCCCTCAACTATTGCCACACCAAGAAAGTGATCCACAGGGACATCAAACCGGAGAACCTGTTACTGGGAGCCAACGGGGAGCTGAAGATTGCAGACTTTGGCTGGTCTGTTCACACCCCTTCCTCCAGGTAAGCACATGTCTGACTGAAGTGTTTGTCAAACTACAGAAAATAATATTTTTAGTTGTAGGTACACTGGTTTTGGAACAGAATCTGCTCAGATGAGGAGTTATATTGTATGTGTCTTTTTAAATTCTATATAGTAATGACAATATTCCTTTTTGTTTTCTCACTATTCAGGAGATCCACTCTGTGTGGAACACTGGACTACCTGCCCCCAGAGATGATCGAGGGTAAAACTCATGATGAGAAAGTGGACCTGTGGAGTCTGGGCGTCCTTTGCTACGAGTTCCTGGTGGGAAAACCTCCCTTTGAAGCAAAAACTCATGAGGAGACCTATCGCAGGATTTCAAGGGTATGCCCCCCCAACAACAGCTGGCTATTATAGATTGTAATAAATTGTAATAGATTGTAATTTGTAATAAATCTGTCCTGTTCTCTGTCTGTTATTCAGGTGGAGTACACTTACCCTGCACAGAGCAACATCAGTGCTGGAGCTAAAGATTTGGTCGCCAAGCTGCTGAAGCACAATCCCTTGCACAGACTGCCCATCCATAATGTGTTGACCCACCCCTGGGTGGTCCAGTGCTCAACCAAGAAGCCCACGACTCTGAATAATGAGGAGTTCGGCCAATGATTGCTCCATCTTTGTGCTGTATGTAAGAGTATTGCAGAACACAGGCTGTACAGAGGTACTGAACATTAACACCACTGTGCAGCCGATTTATTATGTAGCAATAAGAATTGCTACAATGTCTTTTTGTCAGCAGACATCTTGAGCCACTTGGTTGTTTTATTTTCTTATCCTCTAAGTTTTTTTGTCTTACCAATGGCACTCTGTTGCCTGTAAATATTTCACTGTTTTTGCATAATTATGAAAATGCTTCTAAAATGTCATGACTTGAAATAAATGATAAATTATCTTAGAATGTGTCATTTGTGTGTACGCTGGAGTTGGCGCTAATGCCAGATACTCCCAGCTGCAGTGTTTTGTCAAGAAGCTTTTGCGGTGTGCTGTCAGCAGAGGGCGCTACAAAACCACTAAAACTGGGAACGTGTTACAGGTTTTAGTCAATCAAAACATTTTTGATTGACCTGTATCATTTGCAATCTAAATTATATCATATCAACACATCCTCATGGTGAAACAGTGTTTTATACTTTTAAGCAGTATTTTAACCATAAATCTTATATTTTGTCTCATTTAAAAATAAACTAATAAACCATAAGGCTATGAAATATAAACATTAATTCGACATACCATTTAGAAACGAATATCTCGAGGTTAAAAGAAATGTTGGGAATTAAGTTAAATCGTCAACTCATTAGATCCTGCTCTACATTTCTGAGGTAGTATGCAATTAACAATCGTATCCACTAGGGGGCTCAACAGGCACGATAATCAGTATAAGTGTATTCAGTATGATTAAGGAAGGAAATGATTGCTTGATGCCTCGGTTGGTTGTATAAAAATTCGTGTTTTTTTTCTCCTTTTTTACTTTTTTTTCTATGATGGTGATTTAAATATATTGGTTTGAGTTTGACAGAAAGTACTGACACATGAAAAACAGGATGAGCTTATTTGCGTGAATAATTTGCACTATGACCAAATTGGTGCTGATGTTTTGAATGAAGAAAATGTTTGCAGAAATTCTGTTTGTGATTATATAGCACAACAGAAATAGTCCATGTCTTCCTCACTATTTTCTGCAGTTTCATTGGGATGGACCCCCTGCTATTAAATCTGTGCATCCGCAAGCTTGATCTCTTCCAGGCTGAGACGAGGCCACTCAGAAATAAATAGTTTGTCCAGATGTTGCCTGAGCAGGAGGAAATCAACAGAGTGGATGAACAGGTCGGCCATAAGGCCTGATGCTCGCCTGCAGCACAAAATCTGTCCAAATGCTTATTTTTTATTTGAGCGCTCAGACATGTGAGGCCCAGTAGGAAAAACACGCATGCTCTGAATTTCTCCACAGACACAAGGAAAGCAGCGCATGTTGTAATCGGATTTTGAGTAGACAGAGTATGAACCCCCATCCCCCTCTAACACTGTAACACACATACTGTCTGTTTTTTCTTTTCTTTTTTTACGATAAGATACAGGCCTGTCGCATTTACACTGCTCACTTTCGATTTAAAAAATACATATGAATACGACTATCCATTTTCTGTCTTTTATTATAGAGAAAAAAATACATGTTCTGACCGTTTTTCGTTTTACATAAAACCACACACATTTTTACAATATAATTTCACTTATTTCTTTATTCTTTAATATTAATTTCACGATATATGATAACGACTTTGAGATATACATTCCATCTTTTTGAAACCACAATAACACACTACACATACGGTTTTATAACATTTCCACAGGACCCATTGGATTGCACAATGAAAAATGTCTGTATGCACATTTTCCTCTTTAATGATCTCTTTTTTTATATAGATTTTCAGACACCGAATTTTGGAGACAGGAGTTTTTCAAATTAATTTCAAGAACAGGCCATGTTTGTGTTTTCTTTAAAATGCATTATATTAAAATTGAGTGTGCAGTATTATTTCTTTCTGGGGTCCCCATCAGGCTGGGATTTGATCCAAGATGTGGGGCTGGACGTCAGGTGAATTTTGTTATTGCCGATTGAAAAGTAAAGTAAATATCAAACAACTGTACTGGGGAAAAAGCCCATCAAAGAATTAAAACGTTCACGCAGATGAACAGAAATTTAGAGATTTTTTTTATTATTTCCACTTCCCAGTTTCAAAATATTTGTGTGTCTGAAATATCATACATTCAATGCATAGTTTGTATAGCTGCTGTGTTCTTATCTGATATTTTTTGCAACGCCAGTATCTAAACTGATCGGGGGGGATCGGTCCAATTTTCTCATTTCTAACTTCACTATGCGTTTAAATATTTCTAAATGCACTCGTGTCTTTCTACTGGTTATTGCCATTGCGTAATTTACTGTCCTGTTTGTCCGCAGGATTTGTTTGTTTTCTGGGTTTTACACCACATTCACTGACCGTAAGTCATTTTGCAAATTACCTAGAAGAAAAGTGGCATTTCTTTATTTTTTTTCTTCTTTTAAATTAAACGTATCTTACTCATCATTAAATCACATTATGTCCGTCCATCACAAACTCGAGCGTTTACATGAAGTGAAGTCTCAAGTGGGGAAGCACCACAAGAGCGACGAAAAGGCGAACTGCCCTTTTTGCAAATTTGTGTTTAAGGTCAATATTGTAAACGTTCACTCCACTGGAAAATATTCATGTATATGTACTTTTGTTCGCATATTTATACAACATGTATTGTCCGTATAGTGTGTTGTGGATGCATTAGATTCCCTCACTGCCCTCGACTGTTTGTGTGTGTGTGTGTCTGTATCTGTTTGTGTGTCTCTGTGTGTGTCTGAGTGTGTGTGTGTGTGTCTGTATGTCTGAATTAATGCAAGTACTGTATGAGTGCGAAAATGTCCGCGTGTGCTCTGTGCGCGCTTTTACGCATGAATTAAGCAGAGGGGCGCTCGCCGGGAAGTTGTGTGTTTTATTTTTATATTTATTTTTTCACTAAATGGGGGTTTGCAGTTAACATCTAGTTCCAGCAATGGCTTGCATCTACTCTTCTATGTTATATCTGAAAGCCTCTATTAGCCCCTCCATTGAATGAATGAAACCAGATACGCTGCATATACCTCCTATTACAAAGATGGCGACGTCAAAGAAAACCTGGTGCCATAGCAGCTTTCTCCATAAAAGCTTGAGGTGGAAGAGACTGGGAAGCAGAAAGCAGAGGCCTGCGCCCGTCAGGCTGCCAGTGAGACCCATGAGGAGGGCGAAGTGTGGCACATAGATCGCCATGAGCAAGGTGAACACAACAAGGCTACATCGGAGAGTGAGTCCCCAGGATTTTAGGCGTCCATCGCCTCCGTAGCAATCTGGAAAGTACGCACGTCCTCCATCCTGGAAAAACGATTTCTCTAATACCTCGACGGCAGCGAAAAACGGCAGCGGGTAGGACAGCAAAGCTTTGGACACTAGGAAGAGGTTGACGACAGCTCGGATGGTTGGGGGCAGGTTGTCTGTGATGACCTCCTTGGTTTCGTCAGCCCAGGTCAAGTAGGCCACCAAGGCGAACAGGCCCTTGAGGATGCAGGCAGCGATGTGAGTCCAGTTCATCATGCAGTGGAACTCGCTCGGTTTCTGCATGTTCCCCTCCAGAGACGGGAGGAAGATCTGCGAGGTGTAGCTGAACACGATAATCCCAATGGAGATTGGGAACTTCTTGACATCGATGTAAAACTTGACCTTGTCCCAGGCCCAGTCCCTAGCTCTGGAGAGGCAGTACGCTATCACCAGGATGTTAATGACAAAGTGGGCCAGCGTGCACAGCAAGCTGAACTTGGAGACGGCTTTCAGGTTCTTGAGGAAGGCGCAGGGGAGGAGGGCGGCGGTGGCGATGATGGCCCACGACTTTTGGGAAATTGGCATGCCGGGGAAGCTGTTGTACATGAGATTACCACTGACCACCACATACAGGATGCAAGTCATCACAAGCTCTATGATTTGGGCTACATTCACGATATGGCCACCTAAAGATGGGAATCTGGGCGCGCAGCAGGCGTTGGCAATGTCCACATAGGAGTCCCTCACACGGACGAGCTGCCCGTCCTCGTCCTCCTCGTACAGGCAGGCAATGAGGATTTTCCCCGTGTAACAGCACACCACGGCGGCGAAAATAATGAGAAAGAGTCCGAGATATCCTCCGTGCAGGATGGCGTAGGGCAACCCGAGAACGAACATCCCCTACAAACACAGAAAAAAGCACACATTGTGAATGTTATCTGGGTTAAACTGTTAAAAGATGGTCATTAAGTTTTACTCATGTATGCTTTTATGAACGTATAATCGTCTTTTATTTATTTGAGTGAGCAGATCATGATTTAATGTGGGCTTTGGGGTTGCTCGGCGTGACTCTTCAAAGGATGTCACTCTCGTTTTCATGTTGTGGGTTTTCCAATTCGCTTTGAGCGCATCCGCCCGCCTCTTACGTCATCACGAGCTGGAGGAAACACACTGTGACGTCAGGGTGACTGCCGTGACCGCAGCCCTGATAAGGCATAAAAGGGATTGCGTCTAGGGATTTTTGTCGCATAGCCTCCACACACAGACTCCACTCTCGAGTAAACCCTCGCACTTTATGTGACGCCCGTCTCTCCTCACATCACTACTTTTTTTATATTCGGAAAATAACTGCGCAAATATTTTCTAGGGATAACCGGATATTTCACGATTTTCTGCTGATTATTTCAGTTTTAAAGACACTATATTGGAACATCTGTGACAACATTATGTGGTGCGTAAAAATCTGTCTCCAGACAAGTTAGCCCATTTCCCTACTTATCTTTGGCAGATATATGCAATTAATTTGGATGCGTCAGACATTGACTTTGTAACCTTAAAACAATATATATCTTTTTTAAAAAAATAGACTGTGATTTAATTTAAACCCTAAGGCTACATAATGTTTTTCCTTATCTGTTTTTCCTTGTCATGCAGAGTATTATGTGGGCAGTTATCAGGGAGGTGCATCCGTGACACTGGACATCACTACAGACAAAGAATGTGTGTGTTGAGGGGAGGAGGGGGCACGGGGCATCAAATACCTCCCTTTTTTCCAGCGCATAGTAACACCTAAACACTTCTAAAATCTCTGCACTGTTCTGATAAGAAACCCAAACAACATTAGGCCTAATGTAATTTTAAAGATGGGTTTCAGGAAATCCTTTTTCTCAGTCAGTGAATTTTTTTTCAGACATTATTGTAAACTACAACTTGACAAAGTTTATTCAAATGGCAAATGATTGTTCATTTTTTTGGTTATGCATGAACATTTTAATGAGCCTTTCATGCTGTCGCAGGTGTGCATTTATCTCAAATTTCACAGTTGCTTCGGAGGCGGCTCAGCCAATTAGAACCGAGCACCGGAACCGCCCGTTTATAATCCGTGAAGTGCGTCTTTACCTGGATTGCGTTCGTGACGTTCCAGCCCGCCTCCCAAGCGGTGATTTTTGGTCTGACTTCACTCAACTCGTTCGTCGGACCTCCATCCTTTGAGGCAGAGTGCGGTGGACCGGTGCCGTCCCTCTGGTAGTGGCTGTCACCATCCAGCGCGCCACCGTCTCCGCTCCCCTCTCCTCCCATCTCATCGGATGTCAAAATGTCCATCTGCATGCCTTGCCGGTGGTCGTAGTCCAGGTCATCGCAGGCGGCGAAGCCCAGAGCCTCTTCATCGGTGGCGGCCTGGAACCCCATCCTGGCGAACATCCCGCTCACCTTTGCCTGGGATTTGTTGGACACAGCATTGGCTGCATTTGTCAGTTTATTAGAAAGCTTGCTTCTGATTAACGTCGCCATTTTTCGCTCCTCTCCCGACTCTAAACTGTCTGCAGCTTAATTAACGTTTTTCTCCTCCAGTCAGTACAAAATTGAGGCTACTTTGGATTGCAGCTCTTGATTCTCTGCATTAGATAAAGCCACGAGGGAAAAGCGCAAGTTTTTTTTGAAGACACCGACGGTTTTCAGTTGCTATCTCCACTTCTTGGTCACTGTACGCCTGCTGCTCTTGATTATCCCCAGGTTCATGTCACCTTCAGACGTCGCTGCTCCGTTTCTGCATCTTGGCACTGCGCTCTGATGCTCGACGAGTAGCGCACCTATTCAGTCTCTGAGGCAGTTCAGCGGTGTGCGCAAAAGCTTTACGCACGACAAAAGGCGAGCCACAGGTTCTTGCTGGGCCTATAATATCGCTTTCTTTTGGGTTATAAGGTGGCAGGCAGCGATTCCAGGAGTCGCTTGTCGGCTTTCAGGTGCCTTTACTGATGCCAATGCGGTACCGTGGAGCCCGGGGGGGAGGCAGGGAGGAGACACGTGTCCTCATCAGCCTGCCAATGCAAAGCACGTCTCCAGCCCTCCCAGTGCCCCACCAGGAGAAAACGGGAGAGATTTGCTGCATTTCTAGGGGAGGTGCTTGCAGTACCCCCACCATCCCTTCCCCAACCCATAATCTATAATACCTCATCCAAACATCCAATGACATTCCGGGGGCCTCAAATCTTGCATAACTTTACGCGTATAAAAGGAGGCTGAAATTTGACAAAAAAAAACCCAAGCTCTTTGGACCAGATTATATAACATACAAATCTGGGATTCGTTGTCTTAAAAATCAATTGTTGTGCCATCCGTTTCTTTTAAGGAGAAGAGGACGTGGAGCATCAAAACAGTAACCTAAAGTGTTTCTGGGATTACGAGGATCGGGTTTAAAAACCGCGTTGGGTTTGCTGATGATCACGAACAATGTTTTTTTGTCTTTGCTAAATTGTGGTAAGATATAGAACTTGAGATCTCCCACATTTTTTTTTTTAATTCGCGTTTGTAAGACGTAAACTATTATTATTATTTTGCATAAAGTGAGACAAAAGTTTGATTTACATTTGTTCCTGCGGCCCCATTGTCAGACTGAAGTCTTCATTCAGGACGCTCATTCATTCACATATTTATGACTGTGACTCTTTCTGTGGATATGATGTGACAGTCTGACCCACGGTAGAGTTCGCGTTGAGAAAAAAAATGTATATGCTACGAGTATTAATTAAGAAAAAAATATATAGGCCAATTTTCACAGAGCAAAAATCACATCCTGATTTGGGCTGGAGCTAAAATGCATACGAGTCGTTTTTACTGCTTGGAATGCAACAGTTACTCCAGCCAAACAAATCATAAATATACAGTAAGTAGAATTTCTTGCTTCAATAAAAAAATACTTATTAAAGTCGAGTGTGATAATTTTAAGTGACATAGTGTCACGTATTTTCTTTAATCACGACATAATCTAAAAAATAATAACAGTCTTTATTTTTGTCTTCTTATTGTAGCTTAGCAACACAGGCCCAAATTGCTGTAAACAGTTTGTTGACATCGTCCTGTCACTATGACTTTGTGTCCACCGTGTTCAGTGTTTCCTCAGGCTGCAGTATCAGAGTTCATCACCATGATACAAAGGCGCGGCCTCGCTCTGTACACTAAAATAGCCTGGACTGACATACAGTCTGCTGTAATGTCGGTTGCTGTTCACATCCAGACTATTTGCTTTGAATTTGATAGAAGAAATAATAGTGTGGCCTATTAAAAGCTGTGTGTCTGGTTTCTTCAATAGCCTGTAACCTGATCAGACCAGTGATCCAGCAACACGACAGAAGAGACTCGTCTCCAGTTAGTGGACAGCAAACAGCAACAGGAACAAAAAGGCTGTTTAGGGTTTTATTTTTCTTCTTTTCTGTCTGTGCTACTTATTCTGTATTAAAATATTAAAAGTATTCTTTAAAGTCTATTATTTAACACCCAGTTGTGGCACGTGAGCAGTGCAACCTTCAGTGTAAACACAAAGACAGTGGAAAAAAGATTCATTTTATTTCATTGTTCGTTTCATTTTAAACAGAAATAAACAATTTTAAGCTTAATCCATCCAAAGCCAAACCGCATCACGATTGTCTCACTGACAGGTGGAAGTGCAGGCCGAGCTGTATCAGGCCTGTGGATCATCACCATTAAAATCTCAAGCAACATTTGAACAATTTGAAAACACAAAGCAAACAAACCGCTCGCTTTGGCTCTGCGCGTCTTTTCTGTGCCTTTCCCCCTTTTTTTATATTTTCAGTTGTGGGGATGAAGATGGCTGCTTTCTCTGAAAGAGTTAATGACAGAGGCTGTTATCAGCGGGCTGCAGCCCTCTCTGATCTGCGCTCTGTGCTGTCTGATGGAGTGTGCTGCAAGATGAAAAGAGCAGCCCTGACACCGGCTGCTAGCAGGTTACTGCGGCTGCAGACCTTTTCACGACCTGCTGTGCAGATAATAATAGTATAAAAATACTAATAGGCCTAATAAAGAAAATATGTCGTGCCAGTAACGTGTGGGTGTTTTGCCAAAATTTAAATTTATGGTGGATCCTAGACATGCAAGCTCACGCAAACTTATGCATAAGGACACACCTCTCGTGAAAGGCCTTTATTACACCATTTAAAATTCTGTTTGTGCCATATTATAAAAAAGGAAAAGAAAAAAGGTTTTCCATAAAGATGCAATCCACAAGACTGAAGGTTTCAGATCTTTTACCACACAGAGGTGACACCATACCAATACTTGTAATTTTGTGCGTTACAGCATCGTGCGCTTCCTGCGATTTGTTGTTATCCTCAAAAGGAGGGAAGTGATTTCCCCAGTTTATCACCCATCAGAGGGTCAGGGCGCCGCGTCCCAGGAGGATCTCTGACCTCATCCTCATCTCTGTCGATACAGATAGAACCAATCAAAGCTTTTTATCTGTGTTGTTCGAGTTTTCACTGCTTTTGTGTTTGACCTGCGTGTCTGATATCACACTGCCGGTGCGTTGACTTTTTTTTTTTGGAGGGGTGGGAGATCGAAAGACAAATCCAAAATGACATTGTAAGATCAGTCTGTCCTCAAATTTATTTCCTCCACTGTGCCCCCCACCACACACACACACACACACACACACACACAC
>OOFC01011129.1:2046-21713 GCA_900323345.1 Pseudochromis fuscus
TTGGAATACCTTTGCTTTTCTCCCACTAAATACAGTGTGTGTGTGTGTGTGTGTGTGTGTGTGTGTGTGTGTGTGTGTGTGTGTGTATGTAGCTTTTTATCAAATCAACGGAGCTTTAACCCTTTGAAAACTAATGTAATTTTCTGTGTTCAGTTGAACCAATAACAAAATATGTATGCAGTTGGTAAATACAGTAGTGTTGGATTTGACTTAATTACATAATCACAGCTAAAACAATTCAATAGCCTTTTTGTTTTTCAGTTTCATCAAAGGACTATTTCTTTCCTTAACTTTGTAAATTTAAGTTTGTGTTTTGAATGATGACTTAATTAGTGTGTTATTTTTATAGCTCAAGCTAAGAGCACAATTTTTCTATGACAATGATGATTACAACCAGTTACTATATGAGTATCCATGACTGTCTGGGCCTGCTATGCACAGTGCAGAAAGCGGTTGGGCTATGAAAAGTTGAAGAAAATAAACTGAAAACAGTGTGACATTACCAGAGCAGGATCACTGAACACAGCACTATCTTCACACACAGTATAAAATACACAAAACAAACAAAACTCCCTTTTAGCTTAAGTCTACAAAACACCTCACTAGTTTGTGTTTTTTGCCTCACTTTTTACACAGTGATGAGCCAGTGGAAACAGAGCACCCCTGTCACTAGCTAACATCAGGAGGAATTTAGGGTTCAGTGTCTTGCTGCAGGACAGGAATTGACCCACCAACCTTACAATTTGTGAGTGACCCACTCAACCCCCTGAGTCACAGCATCCCAAGATTTAATCTGATCCACAAGCAGATGATCCACAAGCTTCAGCATTTACTTCTGGTTTGGATTAAATTCAGGTTATGTAGATTGTGCCCACATCCTGATCAGGTGTTAATATGACACTTAAATGGGGCTCTCACAAACCCAACAGTGCCGTGGTAGTCATCATTCATTTCTGAATCACTTTTTACCAGGGAAGACTTGATAGCTACTGCTGCTACTTGTGGCATCTGCCAGGCAGCGTTTGTGAGTTTTTTAATTGCCGAGTTGATTTTTTTCTTCAGAAATGTTTTCACGCAGGTAGATCGCTGCAAACAGGTTAGAATAGGCTGTGATAATGATCTATGAATCTGAATGAGTGAAGAAACAAGTGTCATCAATCTTTAATGACCAAGCTGAACATATTCTTGACAAGAAAGAGAAGAACAAGACTAAAAGTCAGCAGCTAGTCGGGCCTGACCACAGAGGTGCTTTGCGGTTAAATGTTAAAGTGAGAATACAAGTGAAAAAGTCAAGTTACTCTCCTATTCTATCACTTTACTGTCTTACCAAACAACCAGGGCCAAATCCAGTTTTTGAGAAATACTGCACCACACAGAAAAAAACAGTACAACCTGCCTCCCCTCACTTTACTAAAACTCCCAAAATCCTGATGACCTTTGTGTCCTAGGTGTTGCTTACAGCCCTGTAAAAGATGAGGTAACTGCCCTGAATATCACTGCAGACAACTACTAGAATATGTTGAGAACAGACTGAGTTACAATTGATGAAAAGAACAGAAATGCCAGCTGTCAACTTGGCAGCATTGCACATATAAATTGAAAGTTAAACCCTATTTTTGAAAAACACAAGACAAAGAACAGAAATAAAATTGAATGAAAGCGAGAACCAGACAAATGTGTAAATTTATTGCTCTTAAACACGACTCATGGTGCTGCAGATGCTTTGTAATGTTCAGTGAATGTGTGAGGAACACTGTGTTTGCTTCTCTTATGTGAACAGAAAACATATGCTGATGTTATCAGTGTTTCTCACCACAGGCAGATGGAGGTGTACGGCTGTTTGCCAGGTGCACCACATCAATAGGAAATGAGTGTGTGAGTATGATTCTTGGAAAAACAAGCAGCTTTTATCAGTTTGACTTTTTGTAGTGCAGATATGTTTAATACATAATATTCAGGAAATTATTTCAAGATGTTTTTGTAAACTTGTTGTTGGGCTTTTTTAAGATGGTGAAACATCTCCACAACAACATTATGTTGAAATCTATTGCATATTCCTAAAACTCAACTTTTTGAGCCACAATGTACCATAAATCTAATCAAAAACATAACATTTGTTCTTAAAGTGCTTCGAAAACTCTTCCTGGAAGACTTGTTGCTAATTTATTTTATGAATTGTAAACCAAAAAGAAAAAAAAGAAACCTTAGAGGATACAAAAAGTATTAAAGTGAAAAGCAGTTTGGCTGTTTAAAACTGCTCACTGCTACCCTGAGTTTGAGACGGATGCTTTTAAATATAATTTTGCAACACATGCTTTTTGTTTGGGCTCTGTGAAGCACAGCAAGCGTAATCAAAACAACACTTATCAGCTTCTTGAAAAAAAGTCAAAAAGCCTCATTCTGCACAACGGGAACTTGTGTTTGCTGGCACACTTTCTTTAAATATTTAGAAAAATTAGACTCAAACAGGAGTGACTGGTCCAGTATCAGAATTAATAAGAAATAAATATGATATTCATGTTTCACATACAATTTTAGTATGATTTAAAAGACTTTTATACGTTTTAGAAAATAAAAGAGGTCCTAAAAACAGACCCCTGTGGTACCCCACGCCATGTGCTTATGTTCGGATGCAGCGCCCTTCTCTGCAACAACAAATAAGTCAAATACACGTTTCTTCACAATGCAGCCAGTAAGCCTGAAAGGAGTAGTTATATATGTTTGTTTGTTTCTTTTTGTCCTCCGGTGTACTACATTTTAACTCAAACAACAATCATGAGATATAAGTCCTGACTTACAGGATAAATGTGTGGCTGTTTGTGTCCACATTTGGACAACCATGTAGAGTGCAGCTTGTTTCATACATGGCCCCCAGATCTTCATGTCTAATTCACAAAACTTTAAAGGGGGGGTATTATGCATATTTTCAAGCTTTATATCATGTTATTATGTCATTCCCTCATTAAAAACATGCCTGAAGTGTTTCTTTAGCCCATTCCTTTTAAATCAAGTTATTTTATCTAATACATGTATGTATCTTTACTTCATTTTGGAAAATTTAGAGTTCAGTCTGATCTCCATGATATTGTAAAAAGGGCTGTGAGTTGTAGACTTTATTGGTATGTGAATTATCTCATATACAGTCAACACTTTAAAGTGTTCATTAAAAAAAATCTTCACACAGAACATTAAATACACAGAACAAAATATTTAAAAACCTAAATAATTTGAACATTTTACAGACTTTATTCAGTGTCTGTATAAACTCTACCAATTATCAACTGAGTCAAAACAATGAAAAAAGATATAATAAAATGTATTACTTTATGTTCAAAGAAATTACTGTGCAAAAGTTGTGCTGTCCTTTGCTATGCTTTTGCCAGTCTGTCAGTTGGTCCATCTCTTGGTCCTCAAATGCCTCTAACATGGGCAATGAATGGATGGATCATCATGAAATTTAGTCCAAATTTTCTTGGATTATTGCTGCTTCTTTTTTTGTGGAGCCTAAAATGATAACATTTGTGTTAACATTGTTTTTGGTTGTTTTTTTGGTTTGACTAGGCTGTATTGTGGGATTGTGGGCTCCAGGGAAACTAGTGAGCAACTCTATGACAAAGCTAATGGGGATCTGAAAAATAAACAAATGAAGAATTAACCCCCATGCCAACTCCACTATATCATGTCTATCAATGTCATAACATTGCCATGTCGCACTAAAATCATGTCAAAATTAAAATCTGTTCAGTACTTTGGTTTATGAGCAAATGAATGACATTTCAATCAGCATCACTGAACTTTGTTGTTGCTAATTACCAAATGTTAGCGTGCTATCACCATAAACTATGACGATTAACATGGTAAATATCATAAGAAACACCAGCATGTTTCATTGTAAGCTTGTCAACATGCTGGTTGGCATTTAACTGAAAGCACCGCTGCGTCTAAGCACAGCCTCACAGAGTTGCCGCGTGCCTGCAGACCTCTGTTACACAGCAGGGACGTTTCTCTCTAAGCACCGTGTCAAAAGCAAAACGAGTTCTGGCTTGTCAGATTTTGAATCACATCTCCAGTGAAATCACCTCGACTTGCATGCACATTGGTTGTCTTTATCATTATATACAAGACAACAAATACTTCCACATTAGCATTGCTCGCTTGCATGGCTGGATTGCATCGTTTTGAATGCGAGGCTGGCCTGCTGATGATTTGAATGAACCCTCTGAGTGGGGTGAAGCGCAGCTCCTAGCCCGCTAACAATCAGCAGGCTAGCTCTCAGCTCATTAGCCCTGGCTCCTCTCGTTCAGACTCACATCTTCCAGAGACTCCACACCACAGCAGGGGGAGAGACTGGGATAAATAAGGAATAATCAAGGAATCGTTCTGGCTGCGAGTTGACCTGAATATGTGGTTTCTTGCCGTCGTGGAGGCTCTGCCGACACACTGCTACCATTAAAATGAATGGAGCAGTGCATGGAGAAGACTGACAGAGCGAGACTTACAGTACAATCAGTCTAATGCTCAGGGAGGAGGAGAACGCTCTTTTGTGGTTGGTTTCATGCAGATGCTTGTTTCGGTACAACTTTTTGCATGCTGTGACGTCTACCCGCAGTCTATATTTAGAGCAGCATCATTTGCATCGCATTTGCAACCATGTGAATTTCAGTTATTGCTTTTTTAAATGTATGAATAAAACACTCAGCGAGCAGGCAGTTGTGACTCTTAGCAGAAGGCCTGTTCTGAACATGAGCACGTCCTCTTCAAAAGATTCACACTGACTGCTGAGTTTGTCTCTGTACAGCAAACATGAAAGACAGACGTCTTTCATGTTTAGAGACACCAGCCAGATGAGAGAAAGAAACTGTGGTGATGTAGGAGGATGGAAAAACAGTGTGACCCTTAAATACAGCACACAAACACAGAACACACAGTGGTTATTATATAATTTTAATTTAAAAAAAAAAGTTGAATATCTAAATAGCAAATGAGTCATTTGGGGGATTTTTGACCATGTGAAAATTCTGAGGTATCTAAACATCACCTTTGTGCTTGATCGGCTTATAAATGTTTTTTTTCTTCTCTTTCTTTCCACCTCTCCTTGTCACAAACTTCATTTCAAGCTGATGGACCACAACTCTTCACAAAGTTCACATAGCCATGACACATTGCTGCAGTATCAGATCAGGTATCTTCCGCCATGAGGATAATATTTCATGTACAGGACAATCGTTTTCTAGTCAACTTCTAGCGGTGAGCCACCGTCGGTCTTTGTCCATCCATCATCTCCTGACCTTCAGCACTGTGCCCTGACGGCTGCCCAGGGCACAGGGAGAGTGACTAATGTCGTCTCAGCCGCCACCTCCCCGCACCAAAGGCCCCTGATATCCGTCCAGCATTATCCGAGCCTGGCGTCTACAGATTCCTATCGCTGCTCCCAGCTTTAATTATTCACGCTGCTGAATCACACGCTCATCAGAGAGATAGCCAGACTGGCCAGACTGCCTGCCCTCTCCCTCTCTCTGATCTTATCTATCTGGCTGTATGACACTATCTCATCCTTCTCTTATATACTGTAGATTGAAAGAGAGCTGTTGGGCCTGGCTTTGCCTTAAATAAAGCATACAGTCTAGAACTAAGAGGCAAGAAGAGCTACTGTAGTTTCATCACTGAGGTCACTGGTGCAAGTTTGGTTTCAGAAGTGAAGAGTAAAGAGTGAAGCTGAAGCTTTGTCCTGTAACACCTGTAATTACGTGAAGGGCTTTTATTATATTATTTAGGGCATTATGTACTTAACAACACACGGTGATGAAAGTGAGTATCATTGTTTACATGACGATGATGAATCCAACAAAGGGATGAGAGAAATTCTCTAAGTGTTCCCATGATGGAAGGTGTAAGTACAATTCATACTTCTCAGGCAGATTATAACACTGACATTGGTACAGGCCTTCATGCAGCAATTTGGTATGTAGAGGTGTGAATGCAGGATTTGAAGTCATTGTTTTCATTTATATTACTATCACTTTCACCACTTTTCTTACGTGCAAACCACAATGAATGCCTTTGTGGAAGGATTCTCCAGGTGTGGCCATCTGGACAATAACTCTTTTGTTCAAAGCTTTAGCCTGCAAATACATGCAAGCACACATTCCTATTTCATAACTTTGTACTTTTTACCTTGTGATCTTTGTAACTAAAAATAAAAATTATTGCTGCCATAATAATCTTCTTGCATTCATGACTGCCTAAGAACAGGAAAGTCATACTTTTTTCTGACGTGGAAATTGCCATGTGTTCTTCTAAGATGATTAATTCAGTAGTTCATCACCAAGTGAAACCAGATACAAACAAACACTGCAGAGCTGCAATAAACTTAGAACATTCCACTACAATGAAATGGAGTGGAACTGCCATCATGCATCATGCATTTGCAGCCTTTCTGACGACAGTTTGTTGGAAGGTCTGTGCCTTTTTTGTATCCCCAGAGTCAGAAATTTCCAATGTCACTGATTCAGAATTGCATAAAAGGCTGATGTTAAAGTTTTGTCCCACTTGGCTGCTTGTAATTGCAGTTTAAACAATGTGACCTGAATGCAGAGTCAGCGGTTGACATTCTTAAATCCAAGGATCTATTTCTCCAATGGGGAATTTCATCCTTGAGTTATTAAAATGTCTTTACAGTTCCTGATTTATTTGCCACGAGGTTTCATTCACAGCCCTTCTCGGGTGGTGCGAAATTTCCAAACCAATCCTTTGGTTTATGACCTATTTCCAGATAAAGGACATTCCTGGCAGCCTGAGTTGCACGTGTGTTAAGTGCTAACTAGCACATCTTAGCATGCTGAACTGAGATATAGATGTGGTGCCTAACACAGAGTTGCTAGAATTACTGTAGTTTGTTTTTAGCATAATTCGTCTTTACATGAAGAGCTTAAGACATAAATATAGACATAATGCTTTTAATTGGTAGGTGTTTTGTTACATTTAGAAAATAAGGAAAGAAGAGGTAAATGCAACTTAGGAAAGACTGTATATCTAAATGTGAAAGTTAGGTAGTTTTTCAAAAGGAAATGTCAGCCCACAGTTAGTGTCACTCTGTGGTTATTCTGTGTAGAGGAGGGCCTCCTGATACCGACTATGTCTGCAGCTGCTCAGTGATGATCATGTACTTGAAGTGGTGTATCATCATCACATGCATCCTTCCTGTGGAGCAGGGAATTCAACAACTTGACTTCAGCTTCTGTGAGAAACCTCTGAATGCATGAAGGACCTGGGTTACATTAATCTATGAAAATCCTGAAATTTTAGTCATACACACAAGTTCAGATTCACAAAATCTCACCCATATTCAACCTCTGTGTTCCTCACTCCCCAGACTGGGACTCTGGATCTTATTTCTTGGTGACAGGTCCTAGGCAGACGAGGCTCATTTTTTGGCTGTTGGGAGGAAGACAAGGGGGGTGGGGGGGTGGAGGACACAGGATGAGCTGCCAGATTGACAGGCCGATGGGGCTGTCACTGGGGGCCAAGGTGTAGAGATGTTCGGGGAATTGGCGTTTGCGGCTCAGAAGATAAGCATCAGTGAGAATATGAGAGGCTAGATGGTAATCTTTCACAGGAAGTCAGGCTATACCATTGCAGAAGAAACCACAGGAGAGAGGCTGACCTTGTGCGCTGGTGCTCTGCTGCATTGCTTTTCGGAGGAGACCAGGCCTCCAACCCACTGCAGACAGGAAGGTACTCATAGTATCGCTTGGTTTAAAAGCACAGGCGAGTCAGCTTTAAAGCTGATGTGCTGATCACTGAGAAGTCGCCTGAAACTTTTGTATGACTATCAATTTTGCAAAACAGCACAGCAGCAGCATCAAAACTCTAAATTTAGAAGCACAGTTTCCCAATTTGGCACAAATTGGCTGCTGACTGCTTGTTCACCTGAAACAACCAATGCACTAACTGCAGAGACTTTAGCTGTAAGCTAGTGGGCCTTGTGCAGGGACTCAGCAGATACATTTTGCTATCTAAAATATCTTCACCCCAAATCAATGAAATGCACATTACAATGATGTCAAATTCCTTCTTTCCATTTTCTTCATATTATATTGTTCGGTCTAATATTCATTTTGTTTTATGTCTTTACACACCATGACGGTTGTCCTTTAAAAATATCTTCAAAAATAGTTAAAGTACTACTGTTTTTGTAGATTAGGTTATATTAGTTATGCTAGTACCCTACAGGAGCCACCAGTCACACAAGTGTTAAATATATTTGTATGGAAAAGAAAAGACAGCAGCAGTCTAAAAGTGTGCTAAACAGATTTTTAACTACAATCTTAACAATATTAATTGTGTGCACTCATGGTGCTCCAGGGTTACTATTGGTATGCCTACTTTTGGTGCACATGAGGTGGTAGCATATCTGGAAATACTGTGAGCGTGTCTGAAGCAGTCAGATGCTCAGAAAGGATTTTGGTTAACAGAGTCTTATCATTACAAATACATTAAATGTCTGGAGTGACAAAAGTAGAAGCCGTCTTCTAAAAAAACTTTTTCTCTTTTAACTGTGTAAATTACAAACTGAATAACCCAAAAGTTTCCCTTTTCTCTCAGGTTTAGAAAGTAACCTTAAGCAAGAGCCTGGAGCACAGTTTTCTAAAAGTAAAGGAGGAAAGGTTTTTAAGCAGAACATCACTCATATACTGTATCTGATTTAAAAAGAATGAATAATGTTCAACACATTATCTCTAACTGTTGTCAGTGTGTCCTGTAACTAGTGCCGAAATATTCTCACCATGATTCAGCAGATTTTTCTACCTGGTCTTAGCTGTTATATACTGTAAATAGTAGTATCTTTGAGTTCAACGTTTCTTGCTGCCTGAATTTTGGTTTATGTGTCAAGCATGAAACTTTTTTTGAGCAGAACTTTCAAAGTAGAAGAACATGTCTTATTAAATGTTTGTTCTGAAAATATTACACTAAAGTGAGATATTGCTTTTAAAGGTTAGGCTAGAATATTGTCTAAATTAGGATTTGGGTTCGCCTTCCTGTTTATTACAGAAATGAAGCCAGATGATGATGAAAGGAGTAAATGTCACCCTGCTTCCTTTTGCACTTGACAGAGCCCATGCTGAAATGTCAGTCGACAGAAACACCTGTCACGGGAGCAGATTCATTTGACTTTGATTTACTGAACAAATATTTTGGGGTTGGATTTTAAATATAGTCAGAGAGTTAGCGTGTTTAAATTTTGCACTGCTGTAGCATGAAAACAGTGTCAGACATGAGGCGTCAACGCTGCGTGACAAAAGCTTAACACAGGAAACATTGCTGCATTTTGATTAGGCATTAATAAATGAAATACAAATATTTAGTATCACAAACAATGCATCTGTAAAATGTTTTTCTCTCCACTGGCAACTTTTTAAGTGGAAATTTTTGAAATCTGAGTACAGATGCACATTATAAAATCTTTTCGTGTCTAAAACAGTAAAGACCTCAGGTTATAGGCCAGTTACTCACCACACAGGAAGTTATTTTAGGTTACTGCAGTGGGCTGCTTAACTCTGACAGTCACAGTCGAAGCAGCCTGAGTGTTTCTGTTTGTTTAGAGGAGGGAAGAAAAACTGCAGACTCTTTATTTCTGTTGCCAAATATAAAAACAAAGAGGCAGAAATTGCCGGACATCCAGTGATGCAGGTGTGTTTGCTGTGCGAGACTTTGGAAAAGGTAGGTAACTTGAAATCACACTTTTAAGAACCTGTATTTGTGAGAGTGTAAAAGCAGAGAAATTTATCTGCAGGAAAAGCAGAATCTCCAGCAGTCATTTTATTTCAGTAAAACTGGTGTAGGAGAATTAAGTGGCACATGAAGCTGAATACACATGAAACTACCGTGTGCTCAGTCCCAGTGATGATTTAATCGCAATGATAATTCAGTCCTGCACAGTTTATAATCAATCTAATTAAACGCATTTACTAAAAGATACTCATCCAGTTGGGTTTAATGCCATATGTAAAAATGCATATTTATTGCAACAAAATGAGACAGCAGACCAACAGGAACCTGCACTGCTCATATCTACAGTGTATCCTAGTTTGAACCCTGCTGATAGTGTTTCTTTCCCTCTCTCGCTCTCTGCAGTAGATACTTTCTTGATGCCCGTAGCAAAGCCAGGTCACAAATCCTTAAGTAGTCTGGTGGTTTGAGTTGCCACAAATCTTTCGCACCCAATTTCCATGGAGCCGAAGTTTATTTTCCAGAGTAACTGCTCAACCTCAGATGCTAGCTCATGTATCTAATCTCCTTCCTCTTCATTTGTCTCATCCCATCCCACTTCCCATGAGCCAGTAAGCTCTGCAAAGTCGTCAGACAGACAGCCCCACTGAGTGTTGGACCACAGTGCCAAATCCAATACTGAGTTTGAGTCTTTCTTCAGTCACTCTCGGACTGTGAGTTGGTAGCCTTTAATGTCTGCTGGCATTTTCACAATCCCTGGGCCTCGCTAAAATGTCCTAACTTCTATTTTGGGTAGGTTTCCTTCCTGCGTCCTGTTTTGTTGTTCTTCACAGTCAAAGGGATTCAAAGATCTAAACCTGTCAATCAAAATGTGGCGGATTAGTCCCGACTGTGTGTTTGTCTTTCTCTTCATGCCTCTGAAATTCATGCAATGTTTTTAAAAGCCCCAAAGTTGAACTAATAGAGGACATATGACAAAGATGTAGAGGCCTTAATTTTGTCCTGATGTTGTTTCAGTTTCAGCTTTGATTTCTGTTTATTTGATCTGGAGCCAGTGCGATCAAATTAAAACAATATTGTTCTGTGATAGTCCTGACACTGTGGACCACCTTCACTCTG
Source organism: Pseudochromis fuscus (assembly GCA_900323345.1). Lineage (NCBI taxonomy): Eukaryota > Metazoa > Chordata > Actinopteri > Pseudochromidae > Pseudochromis > Pseudochromis fuscus. The sequence goes on from OOFC01011129.1 coordinate 12,895, forward strand.
CCACTTTATCTCGTAATTGACCCCTTCACATTCACACTGCTGAATAAATTACTGTTTTACTGTGCACACACTCAAAGTAACAACAAAATTAGGAAGTTACAGTGATGTGATTTTATTATTTTAAAGTGGTTTGAATGGTGAGGCTGTGTGCTGTCAAACAATATGCAGCTTCTCATGTTGGATTCAGGATGAGCCGATGCCATTCAAAACACAGCAGCAGAATATTCACGTAGTGAACGTCAAGGGTTTAAGTGATCCTCAGATTAAAAAGTTTCACATTTCAAAGCTGCAAGTGTTGATTTTAATTTTGTTAAACTTTCTAGATCAACTTTCTCTTACTCATTTCAAAATAAATATTGTAAAAAGAAAACACTGCTCTTTTCACTTCCAGAGATATTTTAGATAAATTTTGCGGTATTGCTGAAGTGCTATATTCTGGTCATGCTTGACCTTCCATGTTCTGTTTGTTGATCTAAAACTTCTTCACAGTATTGATCACTTGCATGTGTATCCAATATTCTGTTATGTTTTCTCTGGGCACAGTATTGTTTCTCTTATACGCTGATGACACCTGATTGTACGTCTCAGAAAATCAAAAGACTTTTTTTTTTTTAATGGTCGCTTTCTGTCTCAGTGTTTAGTTGATCTTTAAGAAACTATTACCCCATTCTTCTATGTATATGTATTGACTCATGCAGATCAACCCTCCGTCAGTCTGACCACGATCAAGAATGTTCCTTGACGTTTAGAAATCTGACAGATTGTGCAGCGAGGCGCACGACTTGGATGAAGAACCTAAATCTAAAATAATAGATGATTGCCGGGAGTAGCTCCATATTTCTATAGCTTTTCCTGTTATGTTCATTAATCAAAGTACGCAAGACAACCTGTGAATGGTTGTGTGTGATGTGAATGGCTACAGGTTTAATCACTGTCCAAGAGTCTGACATGCAACCATCAAACTGTGGCCACAAGCAGCAGTATGGGAAAGTGTGACAGTAACACAAGTAGAGGAGAATTATAAAGTCGATGACCTGACTCAGTAACTTGAGTTACACACCAACATTTTTCTGAAGTCTAGTAACTTTAGCCACCATAAACAGTCAGTTATACCAGATCAAGTAAAACTGTAAAACTTGTGGTGAACTGAACTAAGGTGTGTTATTTATTCCCTAAATTCCCTAAATTTCACATTAGGGCAAAATAATATAAATGAATCTGTATATGTAAACAATTATATTTAGAAAATTCTAAAATTATCCATTTTGTTCATCTTTAGTAACATTCTTTACTATTAACATAGAAATAATGAATTAGAATGTATATTAAGTCTTTTAATCTTGTGTATTACAAGTATATTATTTAGTTCTAAAGTTAAATAATTGAATAATAAGGAAAAGAGAAGAGCAGTTGTAATTCACTGCACTGTCCCTGACAAATAAACTAATAAATAAAAATAAATAATAATAAATAAAGTATTTTTGGCACAGTGGTTACCTAAACACAGATTAAACAAAAGAAAAATCTTTCACAATGAACTCAGAAGTAATTTCTTTCCACTGAAAGTAAAAAATATTAGTGAGTGACAACAGCCTGAAGCCACAAACAGCTTTATTTTGTTTCCTCTGCATGTTGAGGAAGAGCAGTCCAAGGACAGTTGGAAACTGTTGGAAGGTCACATTCCTAAGCAGAAAACTCAACTAATGATGTTTTTCATTTTTGTTTTGCCCCCTTGTTAGCTGCAAAGAGAGGGTACAGCCATGAGTCTGCAGTGATAATGGTGAGTTATGGCGCTCGTATCCACAGCGTTTCCCTGCTGGTTCCACATGAATGTTCCCAGGGGGAAGCTCTGGGAGTCTGCAGCCCCCTGTGTAATTACCTTTTAGCACAGAAATGACTAAAGAGTGAGATTCTGCTCTGTCATTGTTAGTGCACGGCAAAAACAATACAGAGGATACGAGGAGTCCTCTCTGTATTTTTACTGTTGTTTACAACTGGTGCTTTTTGTTACATTAATACTCATTTTGAAGTGAAATTATGAAATATTTTATTTTGTCTCTATAATATCTACAAATTCACAGAAGCTGATTAAATGATATACGCTAATGTTATTTGAGGTAGGGTTAGAAGAGCTCAGTTCATTTCTATGGTGTTTTCGCCTCACAAAAATGTCTTTTTGTGGTTATGAAAGTAGCATTTTACTGTAGATGCTCATCTCAGATTTTTTAAAAAGACACTTGCAATCTACACACAGTGTGTTTAGTTTGTGCTTTGGGGGAAATCTGCCGTTATGTTAAAAACGCTTCTTACGATGTACTTTCTAAACATCTGAGGTTGACGAGGATTCTTGGAAAAGTCTTTTTCCTTTTATAATTTTTCAAGCCTAAGGAGCCCTCTGTCTGTCTGTTTTATGTTCACCTAATTCTCTTTTTCTTTAAATAAGGATATAGTTTAAATTCACATTTAGAAATTACATTTTAAAGGTAACAGTACCAGGGAGAGCTGAGGCTGCATGGGGTTGAACTAAGTTTCCATACAAGTGTCTATCATCCATATCTAACTGCCTGCTTTGATTAATACAGCCCTGTGAAGACTGCAGGTGTCTGTTCCCCGGGAGGCATGAGATAGCTCTGAGGAAGCAGTGGCAAGAACACAACCCAGTGAACTGTGGCTTGATTAAAATGTTGAGTTAGATAGAGTTAATTAAATTCTATCAAAAATAACATTTCCCGTTCCAGTATATGCTGTAAAAAAATCTGTAGAGTTTTAACATCATGAATTGACAAAGACAGCATGCTGCAAAACATAAAAATCACTCAACAAACTAAAATTAAATGCAGCAAAATTCAAAAGATTGAGTATTTCAGTAATGTGTTTAACCAATTAGGGCTAATTAAATCAGATACTGTAATATATTTTGATGCAGTCTAAACCTCAATGAAACTGTGTTTTCATTGCTTAGCTCTTGAGGGTTTGTTGATGAAATCTCATCTAATTGTCTTTGCTTTGCAGAATTTTCTCTGAATAACAAAAAGTGTTCCAGTTAAAATGAAAGCATGGGGGGGAAAAATCCCCATGGCCAATCATGTGGTTTTTGTATGAACGGTCTTTTAATATAAAAATCTCAGGGTTCATGATTACATGTGGACACCGTGAACACCAAGCTCCTTGAAAGGGAACATTTCCATCCTGTGGCGAAATATTCAGGTTGCGTGTTGAATACCTGCACCTGCTGGACACAAACACTCATTTCATCTGTAATGAAAAGTAAATCTGGACTCCCGTTCTTGTTACCAACGAACAGTTGTGACATGCAGCATGGTTTGAATGCGTGTGATTAAAGCACCCGCTGACAATCTATTCATCCTAATCGCACCCATTTTTCTAGCCACGCCGCAGGTGCACAAAACTCCCAACCAGAGCCACAATGCACTTTGCGTCATTGAGAAATCACATTAATTGAGAAATAGACAATACTTAATTTTTAACATCATGTCACACACTGTCACTTCATCACTGGCTGACTGTAAATGTGTGTGTCTTTACAAAGTTAATCTCTGGGAGACAAGCATGTTATGTTGCTACAACTCGTGATGGCTTCCTGTGCTTATCAGTGTTGTATATGCATAAAGATTCTGCCACGAGCTGTCTCCTCAGAATATATTACTGTACGTTGGCTGATGAAAAGCAGGAGTAAAAAGTGATTTCAGGCTTTACTGATTTTCTTCTTGATTGTGCACTTAGCATGTCTCATATGAACAAGCTGTAATTTTTCTCTTCACAGGATCGCAGCAGGGCAGACAGGAACCGAACTCAAAGATGCGGTCGCTATAACAATGTAGCGGAGCCTGAATACGACGTGGTGGATGACCAGGAGGAGGTGCTCAGTGTGCGCATACTTCCTGCGAGGCCCATCAATGATGAGAGAGAGTATGCAGGTAGACGAGGAAACAATGACACAATCTTTCACTCTTACTGCGCTCTCAGTTTTGGTTATGTGGGTGTTAGTATTTAGTGTTAGAGTCTAGTTTCAGTTCACTCTATTCTAGTTCAGCTTTTGCTTTATGTGTCTTTGCTGGAATAAACTTGACACACATATTTACAAAGCACATTAAAACTATGAAGCTAAACATATTTTTTTATTGCATAAGTGAACAGTGGTTTAGTTTTAGGGACTCAAACTGAGTGATTCTGCTGCAGTGAATCTGACTTCTGATGCACATTAACCCACTTGTTTAACTCTCTTAAAGATGAAAAAATAAAATGGTAAAAAAAAAAAACACCTTTAGTTTCATAAACAGATAAACAGTAGTTAGCTACATCTAAAACCATAAGAAGGGTCTATTAAGCCCCAGAATTGTCCAAACTTCGGCTTAAAGTATTTGCACTTTATCTGACACAATCAGGCTGCATATTTCACTTTCTTACACAGAAAAGCTCTGGTGAATATAATTAGGATGAATGAAGAACAGGCAAAAAAGAAAAACACAGCTCCACCGCAAACTGTGGTGAGAATGAAAGCAGCGTGGATCTGAGAGAGAGCTCATGCTGAGTGAGCATGATCTGCCAGTGGGTCTCCAGGGCCATCTGTTGGCTGAGTCAGACTGCGGGAGATTACAATTATCCAGGAGCCGAAGGGGAAGGGAGGGAAGCACGTAGTGCGAACAGACTCCCTTTACTCTCCTGTGTGGATGTGGCCCATGGCCGGGGGCCTCACAGCTGCATGTCTACAACTTTATACTGAATGTGGCTTTTAAATTTGTTCACACATGGAGAATTCTCCCTCTGTAATCAATATAGTCTGCCGCTGCAGTGTACTACTGGGACTGGCATCGACCCAGAATGATACAAACTCAAAGAGTGTTTAAACTGTGAACTAACGCTGGAGCTACTGAAACTACAATCATTACTGTCACTGATGAAAGTGTGGTGATCACAGTTTCTTTTGCTTTCAAGACAGGGATCTTCCAAGGTCATCTTCTGCTCAGAGTCTTTCATCCATCTCCAGTGTGAGGTTTCTTGATTTGTTGTTCTTTAATGAATGTCCCCTTTCGACTCAGCCACAGTACTGATTATACTCCGTACTTTGTTCTGTTCTGCCCTCTAATCAATCAGACTAACTCCAACATCCTTCCCAGATGTCCACCCAGGGAGCCCCCACATACGACAGGTAAACTTATTGGATTACTGTGGAGAGGACATGTGAAAGTAGAAGTGGGAGAACCTCAGATCAGATCTCAAAAAACATGTAACGTGCATTAACACACAGTATTTTCATTTAATACACTCAAAGCTGTTGCTACAAGCTCATTTAGCTTGTGGCCAGTAGTGTATGGTGGCACATTTACTGGATGTAACAGTTTACTAGCAACCAGCTAATGAACATCAGTAACATAGTTAAGCACCAACCAGCTAAAGACATTTATATTGTTAAATTGTTGCTTGAGATCAAAGGATTTAACATTTGTGTACTGGCCAGAAACAAGTTATAAAAGAATTGAATATTAATGTTTCCCTGGATGTACTGGTTGTCAAAATAGGCAACTCTGCTAATACAGTATGTTAGCCAACTACACCTAAACAACCTTATATGGTCATTTGGCAGTGGCTATAATATATTGGTCGTCTAGTTGTGTGGGGTCATAAAATACTGAGATGAGTTACAAGATATCTAAATCATTAGGAATAGCATGTTATACCCATAATTTTCACAAAAGAAAAAAAAAGAATAATCATAATTTAATTTAAAATAAAAACCAGGGAAATAAGAAAAATCTAATTTGCCTTCTGATTTTTCTTGTCCTCATGTGACCCCTGAGATTATTATAACAAATCACCAGCAGTAGCAGCAGTTATTTTCTTAACATCTTCAGGTATAGTGCAGATCACAAGTCTGTAGCACCTTTATTTTGGAGGTTATGGACACATAAGTATGGGAGCTTTGGGAACCCTGCTCTAAGTCATTTTAAAATGTTCAACTAAATAAGCAGTATTAGCCTTCAGCTTGATGTAATATAGTAAAAGTGTAGTATTTTTGTTAGATTGGACAAAAGCTGAATATTTCTCAGCAGAGCCAATGACTTAAAACTGTACTTCAGTACAAGTAAATAATTACTGTCCACCTTTGCATTCCCAGTGCCTGCTATAAATAGAGACCTGAAGCCAGGCAGACGAAAGATGAAAATAGGTAACACAACTGAATGACTTGCAAACACCTTGTCTGTCTGGTTCACAGCAGCATCCTAAATATCCACATGTTGCATTTTCAGATCGGAGGCCCCCACCTGTGCCACCAGAAGACCAGGTGCTCTTCACAGTATTGTCGATGTTATTTGTGTCTATAATTTTTTTCAACTGCTGTTCATTAAATAGGTGTTTTGTTTTCTCTTTAATATCACAGCACTCACACAGGTAATTTGCTCATAACTATTCAAGTTATTCACTGTTGGATTTAATGAATGGACTTACAGCACGAGTCTTTATTCATCCAGGTGGTCTCCTCCATCACCTCCATCCTTTGCCTTGGAGTTAGCCAATCACTTGGCTGGACTGGCTCTACATGAACCCAGTAGAAGAGAGTGAGTACTGTTTCACAAGCAGAGACACTATCACCTGTCCAGTGAGCCTCCCTTTGTTGTTTTAATTAGCTGTAGCTGACTCTGACCCCATGTGACTCTTTCCCCCATGGTACAGTGTAGCAGTGACACCATCTGCTGGTTGGAAAAAGTATCACAGAAACTGATAGACACTGTTCACAAAGTATATTGTCAAGGGTTTGTTTGTTTGTTTTTTCATTTCAGTACACAAGCAAGGACAACTAAAATAGTAAGTAGTCGAACATGCAGAATTATTTCTAACATAACTAAGTAAATGTTTTTCAATGATTTATAGCAACAGAAACTATGTAATGAACGTATTAACAGCCATGTGCCAGCACTTTTTTTAAATAGATCCTCAATCAGAATTTTGGTGAAGTTATATATATTCATTATGTATTTAACCTGCCTGATTTTAACTAACCTGTCCCTTTGTTTTCATCGGATTGTCTTTTTAACACTTTTAATAGGCAGATTTCAGTTCAAATACCAAAGGTAGGATGAAAGCAAATTCATTCATGAATAAAGATATATCATTCTGGGGAACACAGCTGTATTAATGTTACATGTTTAGGTCCATACAGTGATGAAAGTGGCTCAACACCTTACATCAATCAAAGACATTCTTTGGATTTGGAGACTCAGATTGTAGATAAAAGGTACGACTTTCCCTTCTCAGCATTTTCAGTACACTAGTGTCCTGTTATGTTGCATCTCATTTATACTCACTTCTTCTCCCAGGTCACAACAAAATCTAGGTAAGTATGTCAGAGATCAATATTACAATACAGTTACTGATTGAAGAAGTCAACATTACCATCTGTTTAAAGAAAGCCTGTCGTCCAAACGCCATCACCATGAGTGGCCTCAAACTAAAGAAGATTTTGACCAGCATGAATTTGTTCCAATGGAAAAGCCTCACCAGGTACTCAACCTGCTGCTGTGTAATAAATCACACTTTGTCATGAAATTAGTGATGTCTGTCTTTTGACAACATGATAGTGAAATCACTAACCACTGAACTCATTTGACAGACCTACTGTGAGGAGGACTGGTATGTTGGGGCTTGCACTCGAGCAGATGCTGAGCACGCCTTACACCTGGTGAACAAGGTATGTCAGTATAAAATGAATTACAAATTCACATATGTGTAAAGCTTAGGGAGACATTTTTGGAAAACAAAATCTGTCATGCTCTCTCTTAAAGTTAGATTAAAAAGATCCATCCCCCCTTCATGCTTGTGCAATAGATACATAGTTAGAGCCTGGAGGCAGTAACTATGGTAACTATAGGCTTAGTTTAGCATAGAGACTGGAAACAGGGAAACAGCTACCATATGGAATCCAGTGACCACTACCTTTAAAGCACACAAATAAAAACACTGCATTACATTACATTTGTGTAGCCTACAAAAACCAAAGTGTAAAAACAAGAAGTTGTGTTTTTTATGGAGAATTATGTGCAGATTGCAGAGTCCATAGGCTGTGTGTACAATGGATGAAGCTAACATGATGTCACCTGTTGGTTTGTGGACTCAGAGTTTGGCATTTGAGTGTTGCCATGTTGGTTGTTTGGAGCCAGAAATGACCATATTTGAATATAAAAGGAGGCGTGAGAAGGCGGGTCTAACCCTTGAACCGGATGACACCCCCCAATGTGTGTTAGAGTGGAGTTGAGGTCTGGTTTCAATGGAGAGAAGGACCCCTAAATGTTCCTCCTTTTGAAGCCTAATAAAAAGGAGTTTCTAAACATAATCAATTAAACAAGACAACAAAATTACACTTTTACCACATTATGCTCAGGATACATCATATTGATTAAGAGTTTCATTGGGAAATCTTGATATAGACTACATATCTCTATCATGTCTTTAATTTGTTATGCTGGTTTGTGGCAGAAATTACATTTTTGCATTGAAATTATATCTCAGCCATCCTATATCACAGATATTGTTTCAATCAATACATTTTCTTGAGAAGATTTATTATAGTTTTAAAACTATAAAACTTTATTAAACTTCATTTTAATGCAATAGTGAAAACCTGTGGCAGAGAAGTAAAACTATGAATTTAAGGAATTTATGAGGGGTCTGTTTCATCTCCAAGAGGCCCAGCAGGGTTTCTTATCTCCTACTTAGTGTGTGTGTGTGTGTGTGTGTGTGTGTGTGTGAGTGTGTGTGGGTAAAACTGTGTACACTGTACGTGCACAAATAGCTCCTGAGGG
>OOFC01011129.1:22159-32843 GCA_900323345.1 Pseudochromis fuscus
AAGGATGGTGCGTTTTTGATACGAGACTGCTCCATCAACACCAACAGTGAGCCTTTGGTACTGGTCGTGTACCATGAGAAGAAAGTTTATAATGTAAAAATCCGGTTCATCGAGAGCATCAGCAAGTACGCACTGGGAACAGGACAGCGCTCAAATGATGTAAGTGGACAACTTACAAAGGACAGTTTGACAAGCTGCACCTTCCTCTCTCCAACATTATATTGATTGTGATTCACATCTTGTTTCTCCTCAGATGTTTGACTCGGTGGCAGACATCATCAAGTTCCACTCCATATTCCCAATAATACTCGTCAGTGGGAGAAATATGCCTGGAGGCAAATGCCCCGAAAACTGTGTGCTGACATGTGCAGTAACAAAAAGGGATGTTAAAGAGCTGCTACAATAACAAACACAATGCAAATCCAGTCTGATTATTCAAAACCTGCTGTGCAGCTATATGGACCAAAACATTCATGTTTTTGTTGTTCAGATTTCATCTGCAACTTATAATGTTGTTATCCTGTCATACATAACACACAATTACTTTTTTGTTCTTTCAAATCTAAAATGTCAGAAAATGTGATCACAGTATCAGAGTCTCAGATGGTGTTGTACTTTTATCATATTTATCTTGTGCCAACCATCCCATACATAAAGAACCTGAAATGATTAAAAAAAACAGTTCACATGCATGAGAATGGCAGCAGACAGCATTTTTCATTGTTGCTTGTTAAATAACTTAAAGTATAAATTAATACCTACTACTGCTAACCAAATTAATATAATATAATAATATGTAAAGAGAAAGCCCTACAAGGACAAATTCATTTTTATTTTCTCCTTTTTACCATGATAACGATTTAATTTCAGTGGTTTTCTTGAGATCTTGAGTTATGTTTCTCATTATCTTGACAAAACAAACTTTGTTTTTAGGATAGTTTATCTTGTTTATGATTTATAAAATAGTGTATCTTTAGAAAATGACCTTTGTTTTCTCGAGATGACATGGATTTGTTATCTCGAGACAACAACCTTTTGTTAACTCTTTAACACAGCAAAACGTATTTAATCTTGTCCTTTTAGGGCTTCCATACAGTGTGATACTGTAGGCTATAAAATCAGATTATAAGATGATTAGGATTTTACAGCTATATTTTCCATCCTGGCAAAAATGAAGTTAAAGATTACCTTGCTTACTTGTTAAAGCTAACTAGCTTGTTAGCTAGCTGTTGGATTACTTCATGTGACTGGTGACAATATATCAGCTGAATATTTCAAAGATGCTTCATATAATGTATGTGTACAGTCTTGATCTACTCACAAATGTAATAAATGTAATCAATAGCTGGCGTTAGACTAATGAAAGAAAATTTCCATTACCGGGTCCTTTTTTTTTTACCTAGCTTTACAATGTTAGCAAGTAGCTGTCGCTGTAGCTATTACCGTGTCCATGGATACCAATAATCACAGTTGAAATGTTAGCTAACAATTTAACAAAGTGTTCTTTACGGAAGCCCTAAAAGGACATTATTAAATATATTTTGCTTTCTTCAAGTTAATTTCAGTGGTTTTCTCAAAATCTTGAGTTGTTTTTCTCATTAGCTCGAGAAAACAAACTTTGTTTATAGGATAATTTATCTCGTTATTACCTCCGAAAAGGAGGTTATGTTTTTGCCGGCGTTTATCTGTTTGTCTGTCTGTCTGTCTGTCTGTGTTCAAGATAACTCAAAAACGTATGGACGGATTTTGATGAAATTTTCAGGATATGTTGGAAGTGGGAAAAGGAAGAACTGATTTCATTTTGGGGGTGATCCGCAACACCGTCTGGATCCAGGAATTTTTTTAAGGATTCTCCTCGCAAAGTCTCTCCTCGAAGGCGTCCATCTTGATATGCTAGCGCAAGCGCAGTGCAGTTGCTTGTATTGATTTTGACACATGCACAGTTGCTCGCGCCCTCCGCGCCCAGGCGATGCACTCACATTTTTGGAGGTGTACGCGGACGCCTCCGAACCTGTCCGCTCGAGCACTTCCTGACGTGTTCCATGACATTTACGTGACGCGGACCCTCGTGCACCAACGCGGACATGCGGACACGGAAAGTATCAATTGGACTTAAGAGTGCTTGGTGGAGGTCTGCGCTCTCAGAGTGCTTTTCTAGTTTGTGTTTGTGTTAGCCCCACCCCCCCCACCTTTTCCAGCAGCCCTCAATGGCCCAATTTGGGTACAGAAGATGAATGAATGAATGTGCACATTTTGGGGTCCTTGGGTCCTTGCTCCACACCTCAGGTCTTACCCTCGACATTTCCGGTCAACAAAGTTACTGTGTTTACAGCATAGACTCTATATAGAAGTCATCTGTTGGAGAGTCAGGCTCCGCCTCCTGTCACTCTCCCTGACGTTAGCCAATCAAAAGTATCAACACTGATGTTGAAATAAGGGACTGTATGAATGGACATTAGAAGCTAAATGTGAACTTTTTTTGAACAACAATCTATGTAAAACTTCTCTAGAGGAGGCCAAGGCTATGAATAAAAAGCTGTAAATTAGCGTATTAGATCCTCTTTATACAGTGAATGGATTCATCTTCTTTTTTATCTGCTGCTTGCTTTCACTTGTGGAGAGTTTGTGCAATGATTTAAAGCTGGGATTTAAAAAAAAAAAAATCACTTAATTAAAAAATAAATCGCACATCTGGCCATTAATTTTAATTATATTTTGCTCTGTTAATTGTCCTTAGCTGATCCTCTGCTGCCAGTTTAATTAAGTCTGATAGTTCATCAACTTATTATGTTCTGGCAAGACTTAGAGAAATACTTTGACATTTTGAGGAAAACGGTCAATCACTTTCTCTCTGAGTGTTGGATGAAAAGATCGATGACACTTTTATGTCTTTACAGCAGACAGACTGAAAACAGGGAGAAACAACTGAGGCTCGTCTTTTTCTAACCATTTTTACCCTCAAATGGTTTTCTGTATCCAAAATAACTGAATTTAGTTGAACAAAGATGTGTACTACATGTTGTTATTTATTATTTTTCAGGAGGATTTTTGTTTTAGATATAGTTTTCTGCACTTATTAGATAATATAAAGGTGTACAAATATTTATTACACCTTAATTTACTTTTAAATGTCTAATATTGATTAGGTGTTGATTAATATTTAATAAAATTCAGAACAAAATCATTAAAGAGCAAACCTATAACTGTTTTGAAGTCTTTTTAACAAAAAAAACAACATAAAGAGGAGAAAATGTTACATTTATTCCTGTTAAATAAGGGAAAAAAATATCCTGGGAGATGGGAAAATTTTAAAAAAAAGTTGGGAAAAAGTCATAAAATTGAGTCATTTTAGCCCATTTAATTTTCCTGGGCCCATTTAAGGGTTAAATATCTACCTCTTGGTGCCTTAATCACTAACTCATTATTTTAAATTCCTCTTTACAGACTTCATATTGAACTAAACTAACCAGTATATTCCTTTAAGTGCTCCTCTCTACACACACTATGACTTTTTTTAGTTTAATTTCATCCTTCTAATTCAGCGTGTATGTGTTTGGTTTCCTCAAAGGGAAGATAGCATCACATATTTTCTTTGTCAGTCTCATTCACTCTGAAAAGTGAGGATTTACTTGAGGCAATTTTCTTTAATGTGGGGAAAAAAAACCAGTTTGGGCTACTGTGACAATTCTGTTTAACCATGTCCACAATCTTCAAATCAAATTACACCATTAACATCCATTTCTTTACAAAATATCATTCATAGAAATGCTGTGGAAACTTCAGAAGGAATCAAATTATGTTCATGAAATCCTTCTCAGCTGGAGTCTGCAGTTGTTCACATGAGAGTCTAACCAGAAACCAGGTCCAGGTCCAGGTCCAGGTGCAGATCTCATCCATACTTAACTGGATTGTTTGTTGCTCTGCAAGTGTTTCTCCGTCTCTCTTGTTTTGAAAAGGTCACAGTCTCACACTTACAACAACATCAGACACACCTGGGGTGAATACACAATACCATAAACGACAGTACTTCTAATTTTCAAGCAGTCCTTTTCTAACTGCTTCACTTGGCGTCAGCAGCAGCCGCCTGGACTCATAAATAATATGGGAGCTTATGAGAAACACTGTGAACAGCAAAGTCAAGTGTTTTTGTTTGATGTGGCCGAGGACAATCACAGATAAATGTGAAATATTACCACTGCACCAATCACTGATTAAAATGCTGAATCTCATCCAGACACTCTGTATGGTTGTTAAAGTCAGAAATAAGAGCACTGATGTATGAAATAAAAAATGAAGCAGTTTGCGTGACGCTGCTTAAATTAGAAGTACAGCCGGCTGATTTTCTACTGACAATATGGGGACGCAGTAAACAAGAAGTAAACAAGAATACTGCACAATATGTGTAAAACTTTTACAAGAAATGCTTACATTTAGATACATTACATATAATTATAAATTATAGCTTGTAATGCTCTTTTCCACTGTGTGGTACCAGCTCTACTCGAGTCAACTCGAGTCAATGGTTGTTTCCATTACAGAGTCTTGCCTCCATTTAACTGGTCAACAGGTAAGGAGCAAAAAGTTAATGAAGTAATAACTGTTGTGGTGTCCCAGAAACCTGTTTGACGATGTTTTCAGATGAGAAATTAGTTGTTTTGCCTCGTGCGCAGGAGATTTCCTGTCCGCACAAGAGGCTGGATTTCCCGGGCCAACTTAAAGTGGTATAACTAAAGTGCCTGGCGGTGTTCAGTAATTTTCAAGCTAATTCATGAACTGAAGATTTGAACAAATTATGCATACTCTTCTGTGTACCGGAAATACTATCTTGTGCACATGAGATAGTTATCTGGTGCGCACTAGATACCGGCTTTTTTTTTTTCTTCTTCCTTACAGGATCCCTGCTTACGTTGGTAAAATATCATATTAACATTGCACTAAAGCTCTCTTATGGCGCAATTACACTGGTACCTACTCGCTTCGCCTCGGATCGCTCGGGATCTGTCCCCCTCGGTTGCATTTACATTGCTGAGGATAGTCCCTCCTCCGTGTAGCTGGCCGTCATTGGTGACATCATCTTTCATGTGATTCTTTCCTTTCTGACTGCACCGTCCAGCTCCTGCTGAATTTTCTCATCAGCGACTAATGACAGAAAGGTTTGCACCTCGTCCTGAGTCCATGGGGCAGGATTTCTAACAGATGCCATTTCTCTTCTTGTTGTTATTTCAAACACATCTGCACGGTTTGCCGAAGATTTAAAAATGATGTGTTTGCAGGGACAGATAAGTGCCGCGTAGTGATGACGCAACAACACAGTGACGATTCCGACCAATAAGATTTTAGTACCTGCTCCAACCTGACCGGGTACTTTTTTTGGAACCGCAGGAGAGGAGGTACGAAAAGTTGTACCAGGTACCAAGTTCCAGGTACTTTTTTCCAGAGTAAATGCGCCAAAACCGAAGCGAAGCGAGTAGGTACCAGTGTAAATGTGCCATTATTGTACTTTGGACCAATAGAAACTTCTTGTTCTGACAATCACTGCACAGACTGTGTTGACTTGTGGGTACAAATATTTGCATGCTGCACAACGATGGCACCATTACGACTGCATTTTAGTACCTGCTAGCACCTGGTCGGCCTTTGTTTGGGACCACAGGAGAGCAGGTACTAGAAAAGGTAGCACCAGGTACTTCTTCCTAATGGAAAACAACAATAAAACAAGTCCAGTGCAGTGGAGCTGGTACCATGTCGTGGAAATGTGCCATAAGTTATACTATAGACTGCAACACTCACAAAACAATTTTGATTGGCTGGTCACCACTGAAACATCTAAACACAAAGTACTTAAAAATACCAAACACTGAGAAGTCCAAAACTCGGTATAGATATAAATATTAAAAAGCAACTTCACCCATAAAAATGAAAGTCAGACCAGGGGAAGAAGCAGCAGCAGTTCTGTCAACAAGCATCCAAAAAACAATATGACAAAGCCCACTGGTGGCGTTTCACTGTTGTCATAGGAGAAAGCAGTGAGATGTTGTTACTGAGCCACAAATCCCACAGAGAGATGAGGTCAGAGCAGGAAAACATGTCAACAAAATGTGAGACTTGGACAACAACGTGTTTTTCTCCCATTTCCAGTGAACAGTTCGTGTTGGTTTCTTCTGTCCGTGGTCGCTCTCCAGCTGTGACTCATCTTAATAAAACACCAGTTTTAAACCACGCCACACTTCCACAAACCTTAACTCAGATGTTTCAATTCCTAATCTAACCTGTCACATCATGAAACAGGGGATTTTGTCATTCGCAGTTTTACAGGGAACAAAAAAACTACCTCTCTGCCAAGAGTGGCATCAGATCAGAAAATACCTGTAGCTGAAGTGTGTTGTCATGGAAACTTATGGACGGTATACAAGAGATGGGCAGAGTCACTGTGATGTCACCACAACGTTTTGAAGCAAGGAGTTCAGCATTTGAATCTAACTTTTTCTTTTTTGTTTTTTGGAGCCAGAAGTGACCATATTTGGACATGAAAGGAGGGATGAGGAGACGGGTCTGGGTATGAGACTGGAGGTCACTGGTGAATGAGCCTCCAAACCACCTGTAAATCATTGGAGACCAGACCTGTCAATCAAACTAACCATGCCCCTAAATCTTCCTCTTTATGAAGCTTAACATCTAATTACCGTATTTTCCGGACTATAGGCCACTACTTTTTTCTGACACTCTGAACCCTGTGGCTTAAACATCGGTGTGACTCATGTATCGGCGGCACAAAGCTCATTAACTTTTTACAAGCTAGCAAGCTCTGCGCCACCGATACATTAGCCTCGTCACATCAGACCCGGTCAGAGTGGACCACATGAAACTGTTCAAATAAATTTAATGGCGGCTTATAGACAGGTGCGCTCAATAGAAATACGGTAATTTACTTAGATAAGAAAAACTGTCTTTAGATGATGACATCAAAATGACTTGTAGAAAAATATTAACTGAGTATTGAAATGATGGTTTGTTTTAATTGAAGCCACATTTTGAAGCCAGGAGTTGGGGATTTGAACATCACCATGTTGGTTCTGTAGAGTCAGAGGTGATGGACTAAGAATCTATCATGTACTGAATCTACGGGAAATGTAGGCTCTGAGGTTTTTTTCTACCTTGACACACTAAGCACTAAAAGTCAGCTTTGATTTGGACCTTTCTTTCTTGTTGTGAGTCTGTATGAAGTGTAAAACTCAGTCACTTGAGTCCCTCTTCAAGGGTATTAAGTTTTACCTCTGGCTCCCTTTCTGAAATACGGGGCCTCAGGAACAGCTCGAAATGTTGGGAGCCACTTGAAAACCCACCAGCTACCAACACTTTAATTTTCACAGATCATACTTAATCAAACTTGTACTTGATCAAAGCACACAACACACACAAGGAGCACGTAACAGTGTGACACACCTCGGGTACTAGTACCACTGTAAACAAGGGGACACTTCACACCAAAGTGGGATAATTTCCCACAGCGTGTAGATAGAACAGACAAAGCTAATGTGGCATCAAGTTTGGTTTGTGTTTTTAAGATGTCGCCATGTTGGTTGTTTGGAGAAAGAAGTGACCATATTTGGATATGACAGGAGGAGTGAGGAGGCGGGTCTAACTTGTTGAACCTGAGGTTATAGAGTTCAGGATCATGATGTGACATCGCAAAGCATTTTGGGATTTGTGGTCCACTCATCAGCGACCACATTCGTTCGGACACAGATGTTGCGTGATGGGATGTGACAGTAAGTCTCATCACTGGTCTAGAAGAAGTTAATTAGTTAATCATGTTCTAATCCCACTGTTCAGGTCGGGGCTAAAACACCTGTCCATCCCTCTGTTTGGGTTGTGTAACAGCAGTACAAGCAATCGTGATTTGTCATGTTCGGGGCTGTGATAGGAAACATTAATCTGTTGCATAAATATGGAAAAAACAATGTTCCCGAACAGACCAATGTTTCCCTTGCATCAGCTGTTTGCCAAGCGTTCACTAAAATTGCGAAGAAAACAACAGCGATCGCTCACGTTTAGACATCTGTTTCACCTGTTTAAATGATCCGCCACTTGTTTTATTGGTGTCCTGTAAAACATGTTATAATATTAATATTATGTGTGGCAAATATACATTTTTGGCTCCTGATGCTATTCAGCTGTTTACCTTTGCAGACTACAAACATGGCGGATGCATCCCATAATCCACCGCAACATAACATTTGTTGTATGAGGTTGGAGTTTGCTGCTCTCATTGGAGACCAGACCACGCCCCTAAGTCTTTCTCTTTTTGAAGATTTTTTTATTGACTACTAATGTATTTAATAGTCAATATTTAGTATTTAATGAATGGAAATTACAGTTTTTGAATTGAAAGACTTGAAACTTGAAGTTTTCTGGAGCCAGTCTGCAGTGGAGTTTTGCACTTTTTTTGCACTTCTGAATTGATGTCATTTTTGAGCCCCAGTTGCTTTGTCCAGTGCTGTATACAGTCTATGTTATTTCCTGGGGAATGACCTGATAAATAATAGCTTGGTGTTAAGACATTAATTGTAGACTCCCCAGTAAAAACAGAGATCTATGTGATTGTTATTTATTATTTAGACATATATTATTATTATTTATTACATTTATTTTATAGATATTATTATTTTTACAGTGGTGCTCTACTTTATTTCAGGTGGCTCAAAAAATATCTGAAGACACACACACACACACACACACACACACACACACACACACACTAGAAAAAAAACAACTGATGATTAAGGACTTAGTAAAATAAAACTACTAGTTACCAGATTGCTCAACGACTGGTTCAGAGTTGATGGGAAGCAACTGTTCAACAGCATCTTTCAGACTTGCTCATTCACTGTAACCTGATAATTACAATCACTTTTATTTATCAGGTCGCTCCGACTTCAGTCCTCAGTAACTGTCACTATCAACATTTCTCCACTGACAGGAAGTAAAGCAAATATCATTTTCCTGTCCATTTCCTCCCACTTTTTTTATCCATGGTGCTCGGTACAATTAAGCAAATAACATGACACTGATGTGAGAGCGTTACTTGCACTTCACGCTGTCTTTATTGTCTCTGTAATATCACCTTGTTTGTCCTCTGAGTCCTTTATGAAAACAGCTCCTCATCACACAAACAAACAGATGTCAAAGCCACAACCAAGGCGACATTTAATACACATTAAACAAGACCACAGGAGAAAGCCACAAATTAAGACAACCATCACTGTCTAATTGAATATAGGAAATCCATATATACTATCAACAACATTATTTATAATTTCACTAAATCTCCTCTGAGGTGCACACTAAATATCCTGGGTTGTTTCAACACAGAACTGGTTAAATATTGGACAAAATTTAACTTTGTGAGATGGAAAATATTGAATAAAGAACAAAAAATACTGAAAAATGTTGGATAAGAATAAAAAAATAACACTGGAAGATGTTGGATATAAAGAACAAAAGGCTGGAAAGTGTTGTGTAAAAACAATATGATCAGTAGAAGTCACAAAATGTTGGGAAATCTTTGATAAAAAATATTAAAATGTTGCAAAATTATGGTTAAACTAATAAAATGTTGGTTTAAAACAATATAATGATCAGTGAAAACAACACAGTACTGAAAAATGTTGAATAAAAAGAACAAAAGACTAACATTTTTGGTTAAAAATAAAATAAAATCCTGTAAAATGTTGGATAAAAAATGCTGGAAATTGTTGGAATAAAAAAACTAAAATCTTGGATTTTTTTGTTGTTGTTTTAAAAAAGGTTGTCTGATATTTTCCCAGTTCTGAGATGAAAGCTCCCAGTATTTTTTAGTGTGTCAAACCTGTCAGTCTTTACTTCTGTGATGGGATGTGCAGCAACATTATCCTCAAGTTATCGTAGTCTTAATGAAATCAAACACTGAATCCCTGACTGATATGATTGTGGAAACAAACCAGATTGTCACCATATCAATGAAACCTTGACTATAAGATTTTTGTTTGTCTATATTTTGGCGACACTGAGTATCAAAGCTGTTCCTGGTGTTTTATGCTGCATTTTCTAATAAATAAAACAGAAATGCCTGCAGAGCGTATGAAAAGCCAAAAAACTGACTTTTACATAATAATTAACAAACAGTATTTCTCTTTACAAACCATAATTACAAACAGTGTTTCATCAGACAGTGCTCCAGCTGTCCATTTCCATTATTGAGTGCATGCTGGTCATTAGCAAACGCTCACGGGACACACAAATTGTGGACAGTCAGCAATTTATAATTGTGTCTGAGACAGACCTCTGACATGCTGACCGAGCGGCCGTGAGAATCACAGAGCAAAGAGAAACGGGTTGTTTGGTTGGTTGTCTGACCTTTGGTTGCCATGAAACGACCAAAAAGCTCTTTCATCTATAACATGATTACATCTTAGATCAATGGGTCCGGCAATCTAAAAATATAAGGATTCATGAGATGTAACTAATGCTTTATAAATGGACAGTAAATGTTTCACTCATGATCTACACACCAGAAATGAAGGATTTAGTGTGGACACTGTCTCTGATGAGTCTGGGAGACTGTCCAACATGTTTTAACTGCAGACATAGGTTGTTACTATCTTTAAATAATCTTTAATAACTGCAGACCTGTTGGCTCATTGTG
>OOFC01011137.1:0-11718 GCA_900323345.1 Pseudochromis fuscus
GTTTCATCAAATATCTCAAAGAGCTCTCTTAGTCCCATTATTCATCAAGTGTTTCTTGGTATTGTTCTCAGGTTTTAATAAAATGATGTAGCACTTGGGCAAAAAAATACAGAACAGCATCCCATAACTTGAGGCCAGAATGGCAAATATCTCCACGGCCACAGTGAACTTCCCAGGAGAGCTGACATACGCTGGGATAAAGGTGATCCACACTGCACAGAATATCAACATGCTGAAGGTGATAAATTTAGCTTCATTGAAATTATCAGGCAGCTTTCGAGCCAAAAAGGCACAAATAAAACATAACACAGCCAGAAGTCCGATGTACCCAAGCACAGCCCAGAATCCCACAGCTGAGCCCAGAGCACACTCTAAGTATAATTTTCTGTTTGTAGTGTTTCATATTTTTGTAGGGGAAGGGAGGGTTGATTGTCAGCCACAGTATACAAATCACAACCTGTATAAGAGTGAAAGCCAGAACACTGAGTCTCTGCTGTGCAGGCCCAAACCATTTCATCACATTACTGCCTGGAAGTGTAGCTCTGAAGGCCATCAAGACCACTATCGTTTTCCCCAGAACACAAGAGATGCAGAGGACAAAGGTGATGCCGAACGCTGTGTGTCGCAGCATGCAGGACCACTGAGAGGGCCGACCAATGAAGGTCAGAGAGCACAGGAAACACAGAGTCAAGGAGAAGAGCAACAGGAAGCTCAGTTCAGAGTTGTTAGCTCTGACGATGGGAGTCTGTCTGTAGTGAAAAAATATTAAGGCTACTGTCATCGCCAGGCACGCACCAAAAACAGAGAAGGTAACCAACAGTATACCCATTAATTCTGTGAAGGTGAGGAACTCAATAGCTTTCATGTCACAGTTATTCCTCTCTTCGTTGGACTTGTACTCAGGAGGACATTTGTCACATTTCACTGCATCTGAAAGCATAAATATGTTTAGGCTGTACAGCGCGCACATCTTCAGATAGGCCAGCAAAGTGCTGGCAGTGATTTTGCCCAACAGAAAGACAATGAGCACAAGGGTAAAGGCTAGGAATCCTGCTGTCTCACTTGTACTGTTGCTGAACTTCCCGTCAGCACAGGTGATGCAATCAAAACAGCAGATTGGCTTGCCCTTAACAAAAGCCCGACGGGTCCCTGGCAAACAGCTCTCACTGCAAACAGACCTCGGCACCTGCGTTACAGTGACGATATTAAATCATTTTCATGTTAATATGAAGAAGAACTCACTGATTACTTCCGGATAAACACTTAGCCCAAAACAAAGCTAATGTAGACAGGCTGTCTGCATTAACTCACCTCAAGTTTCTCCCCTGCCCATATGGCACTCACACCTGCTTTCATCTCAAACTGCTGACCTTCAGGCTGGGAGGCGTCATAGTAACCAATGGTCTCAAAGAGTATGTAGCCAGTCTCATCCATCTGCCAGTTTACCAGTGCGTAACGTGCCACAGGGTCACCCAACTCATCAAAGAACACATTGTCACCAATCTTAGTGGTCAAATTAACCTGGGTTAGGTAATGCAGCACCTACAGGGAAACAATGAAATCATGTTGTTATTTGATTACATAATCATAAACAGTTGTTTGGGTTCAGGCACAACAGTTTCTTTGTTTTTTATGTTTACCTGCCATGGCTGTACGTTTTCTCTATCAGCACAAGTATTGTTCTCAAAAGGCCCCTGTCCATCTTTGCAATTAAAAAGCATGTGCAGAGCATGAGCGACAGCATACGTGGCCTTGTAAACATTATTCAGCAGGCTGGCATCTGTAACATCTGTGAAGCGTGTCTTTATGTCCCTCAGAGACTCCCTCCCATCGCAGGCTGCAACAGGATCCTGCTTCTCACGTTGGGGAGTCAGGGTGCAGCCAAACACCATCTCCCACAACTCCACAAGTCCCTGATCCCCCAGCGTGGTGGAGGGTCTGCTGTTGGCTAGAAACTCCTGCAGCCCGGGGATGTGAGCATTTAGCGCCGCAAAGCCCACTGCCCCCTGGACCACAGCGTAGTTCACAGGAGAAGCAATGTAACGGTACGTGATCCAGCCCTCACTTCCGACCCACTGCAGGCCTGTCACATTCTGAGCATGAAGCTCTTTAATAAGTATGTCAAGGTCTGTGCCATCAGCAAATGCCACTATTACCTTAGAGGTGGATTTCTTTATGATATCCACCACCTCTAAGAACCACTTCCTGGGATCGGTTCGGTAAATGGCCACTGAGTACTCAACACACACACCTTCACTTTCTGCCGCTTCAAGGAAAGTCGCCATGCCTCCATTTCCATAGTCACTATTAGTTCTGATAGCTCCCACCCAGGTCCAGCCTAAGTGTTTCACAAGCTTTGCTAGCGCTTTGCTCTGGTAGAGGTCACTGGGTATGGTTCTGAAGAAAGAAGGATAGTCTCTTCGATTGCTAAGACATGCACAAGTGGCTGAATGACTGATCTGAAAGACAAGATAAATAGCTTTTCTGAATCATGTATTGAAGACATAGACTGCAACATTTTCACATATTGCCTTCTCTTTCAACAACACTGTTTCCCTTGACAGTTTATTTGTGCAGAAAGCGTGCATGCCCCCAACACTTACCACAGGTATATGGAAGGGTCCCATGGTGCGTGCAATACCTATCGTAGAAGTGGATGTGGTTTCACCTATGACAGCGTGCACAGTGGAGAGTTTGTCACAGCCGCCTGCCTTGCTCTCATACCTGTTCATCAGGTTTAGTGATGCCCTGATGGACAGAGGGATACTGGGGCAGGAGTCAAAGATCCTATAACCGAGTGTCACTCCTGGCAGCAGCTCTGAGCTGTTGTTGATCTCCTCTATGGCAAACATCATAGTGTAGGCATACTGAAGCTCTCCTGGGTCCAGTCTGAACACAGAGGAGGAGGAATCAAATTGTACAGTTTGTTAAAGATAAAAATGTGAAAAATACAGAAGGATACATGAAGATTTACACTTAAAACATAAATACACCAGCACATATTGCAATAAAGTTACATTACATTGTTTTTTTACATTCCTTTCTCACCCTTCACATTGTATTGATCCTGGATTGACTTCGAGAGCTGGATTGACAGAGACTGGGTTCTGATGGAAGGAGAAAATGCCTCCAATGTTGATATCTCCCTCCTTAGAAAACTCAGACAGTTCTTTTGTCCCATATGTTTGACACACAGGTTTCTCTCCTCTCACAGCCAGAAGGGAAAAAAGAAGCAGGTCGACTATCAGCAGCATAGTTACTGACCTCAGTATCTGCCCCCAAGGCCCAAAGATAAGCCACCTCAACTCTGAGCATTTTATAGGAGATTTCTATCACAAAGCCACAGGGGCTTGTGTGCAGCATTTGTGAATATTGTTTTGGTCTCCACCAATAACATTGCTTGTGGTGTGAATGACAGGCAAATGGGCCTGTTAGAAGGCCTCCTGTATTTGTATTGTCTTTGTTTTTAACATAACTGATTCCATACAATAATAATTTCAGAAATGTATCTCTGGAGACATATGTCTCAAAGAAAGCAGTCATTTCAAACAGGGACTGTACTTGTTCTGTTATTTAATTCAGTGCAGCTAAAGTCATTAAAAGAATTAAATTTCAGGGATGG
Source organism: Pseudochromis fuscus (assembly GCA_900323345.1). Classification (NCBI taxonomy): domain Eukaryota; kingdom Metazoa; phylum Chordata; class Actinopteri; family Pseudochromidae; genus Pseudochromis; species Pseudochromis fuscus. The sequence goes on from OOFC01011137.1 coordinate 3,623, forward strand.
TAATGCACAGAATAGTTTTATTTTGTTAAATAATTTTCTGTACTCAGGAAAGAACAGCACATACACCCTAAGAGCATTTAGGTATTGTAGTTATTTAATAGCTTTGTTTCCATTTAGCAAATAACTCCATTAAAAAAGATTTTATTTATTTAACCTTTGTACACAGTTTAAATAGCTTTTTTTTGCTTTTCTAATGATCAAACTGTGGTTATTGCTGCTTGTTGAGTACAGAGCAGGGAAACATTTGCAGGATGATCAGCAAGGGCCGAGCACAATGAGATAAACAAACTAATGTGTGCTTTATTTATTAATTTGATACTATTAAATTCAACAGAATCCAGGGATCTAGGTATATCCAAAAGTCTAATTACACTTACAAATTATTACTGTTTGGCTTTTAAACTGGACTGAATTGGGACAGCTTTGCTCTTACTGTTATCACTATTATTTTATTATTTTTTTTTAATTATTTTATTGCTGTTTTACTATTACAAATCTGTACAGCACCTTGGTCAATGTGTTGTTTTTTTTTAACTTGACTTGACTTCTGAAAAAGTGTAACTTTTATTTACTCCATTTTTAGAGATTTTAGAGATTTTTCAGATCATATTCTGCTCTTGACCTACAAAGTCCTATTACATCTATACCCCCAGCAATTATTAAATAAATATGCAGATATTTTAGTGTTACTACTCTGTATATTCATTTAAAGTCTGTTTGCCTGGCTTCTCAACATCATATGTTTTTTTGTATTTCTCTCTGGTTTTAGCAGTAAAATATAACATTTTGGTGCAAATATACAGAAAAATAATCCAAAGCTTGAGGCCAGAATGGCAAATATCTCCACAGCTACAGTGAACTTCCCAGGAGAGCTGACATATGCTGGGATAAAAGTGACCCAGACTGCACTGAATATCAACATGCTGAAGGTTATAAATTTGGCTTCATTAAAATTATCAGGCAGCTTACGAGCCAGAAAAGCAAGGATGAAGCACAGCATAGCCAGAAGTCCTATGTAGCCCAGCACAGCCCAGAAGCCTATAGGTGAACCTAAATTGCATTCTAGGATAATCCTCTCGGTGGCATGAGCTGTATTTTTGTAGGGGAATGGTGGGGCGAATATTAACCACAGCACGCACACCAACACCTGCAGGAAAGTACAGATAAGTACACTTGTTCTCTGAAATGGAGCAGAACACTGAGGAACTATGTTTGCCGGCCTTTTCGCCTTAAAGGCTACGACCACCGCTATGGTTTTAGCCAAGATGCACGACATGCACAAGGCAAAAGTGATGCCGAAAGCTGTGTGGCGCAGCATGCAGGACCACTCAGAGGGCTGGCCAATAAAAGTCAGAGAACACAGGAAACACAGTGTTAAGGAAAAGAGCAGCAGGAAGCTCAGCTCGGAGTTACTGGCTTTGACTAGCGGTGTGTGACGAAACTGAAAGAAGATGCACGACACAGCCAGTGTTAAACTTGCTCCAAGCAATGAGAAAGCAGTGAGGAGGGCCCCCATGGTTTCTTCATAGGAGAGGAACTCGATCACCTTTGGCACACACTGGGTGTGATCTTCATTTGACCAGTACTCCAGTGGACACCGCAAACACTCTGCAGAATCTGAACAGAAAACATGACGCACTGAAATGTGTTCATGCTGTAAGATTTTGTTGGAATTCATGTTTTAAAAAAGCAGCACTGGTTGTCACCGTTGCAAATTCAATAGCGGGAATTAAAACTTTTACGTACTGCTGGCATTGGTGATTTCTCCAGCGGTGCAGGTGATGCAGGAGAAACAACAGATGGGTTTTCCTCTAATCACAGCCTGTCTGAACCCGGGCAGACAACTCTCACTGCAGACAGACAGAGGTCTCTGCAACAACACCACAACTCAGTTTGTTGCTCCTATAATCCATCTTGTACATTTAAATGGTTTCACTGGCACTGATAATATTAAAATGCACATGAATCTGCCTTAGAAGGGAAACTTGACATGTCAGTAAATAGTCATCTCACTCACTAAATTAATAAAGTGTTGAATGAAATATTTTTAATATATATTTTTACATCTTTTATAGCTCCATATGACCTGAAACTATTCTGTTTCTTTTTTTAATGACTACAGGAATATTAAAGAAGGAAATGTTACAGCATCATGTGAGTATTGTGACTTTAATTTAAAAATAGTTTGCTTCTGCATCCACCACGCTTATCAACTTCCGACATGAAAAAATTCACACACAAGTCCTTTGATACCTGTAGGGATTCAGCAACCCATGTTATGTTTAATCCGTTCATGGTAAACTGCTTTCCATTCGGTAGTGAAGCATCATAGCTCCCTACAGCTACAAACACAACATCTCCTGCTCGGTTTCTCTGCCAGTTCACCAGCTCGTAAGTCGCTCCAGGATCTCCATTTCTATCGAAATACACTCTCTCTTCAGACTGAAGAGTGAAATTCACATCTTGGAGGTGTTTCACAACCTACCAATGCAGAATAGCAACGGATTACCCGGCATAAAGGGGACTGTGTATTATTTAAATTATTTTTCAAAGGGGATTTCTTACCTGTTTTGGCTCTAAATGATCTTTCCAGACACACGACTGAGTCACTGCTTGGCCATTTTGTCCACAGTTTAACATGTTATGTATGGCATGAGCTACAGCGTACACAGCCTTGTACACATTGTTAGATATTCTTAGCTCTGATACATCTGTGAAAGGATTGTTGATGTCCTGCAGTCTCTCAGAGCCAGAGCACTGCCTCTGACCATGCAGACTGGGCTGGAAACTGCAGCTAAAGGTTGTTTCCCAGAACTCTCGGAGCAGGTGATTCTGAGGGTCTTGACCAGGATTAACCTGTAAAAGAAATTCTCGCAGGCCTGTAATCTTCGTTTTTCTAATGGTGAAACCCAGAGACCCTGTCAGTATGCCGGAGTACCTTTTATTAGCCAAATGACCTGCTGTTATCCAGGATTCACTGCCCACCCACTGCAGCCCAGTCAGGTTCTGCCTCAGAGCTTCTTCAAGCAGAATGTCCATCTCCCCCTGTGCTAGAAAGGCGACTAAAACTCGTGCGCTGCCACTGCGGATCGCTCGGACCACCCTCGCAACATGTTCACTGGAGTCAGTCCGTGAAATGGCCTCTGAATACTCAACACAAACCCCCTCCTGACTGGCAGCTCTGATAAATGTCGCCATCCCGTTGTTACCGTAGTCGTTGTCACTTCTGACCGCTCCAACCCACGTCCATCCAAAATGCTTTACCAGTTTTGCCAGGGCTCTGCTCTGGTAGTAATCACTCGGGATGGTTCTGAAGAAGGAGGGGTACTGCTGTCTGTTACTCAGGCAAGCACATGTGGCAAAGTGGCTGATCTGACAGAAAACAGGAGAGAAAAACTAATATAGACATGACACATACGACGAATGAGTAACAAATCATAGACATTGTTTCTGAGTATTATCTAAATCAGCACTCAGCATAATCCTGATATTAACAAAACTATTACCAAAATTCAGTCATCATGGACAGTTATTTCACAGCAAATTGATTATTATATATAGGGTGTGAAACCAGTTAGAAACACAAATACAAAGATGATTTACCACTGGTATTTGGAAAATCCCTGAAATCTGCAGCATCACAATGGTTGAGGAGGATTCAGACGCTCCGATGATGGCATGAACAGATGACTGACCTGAGCAGGTTTTTCCCAAAGTCCTTTCTTGTCCATTCATTAGACCCATTACTGCACGTGTTGAAGGCAGTGTTGAACCACAGGTGTCAAACACCTTATAGCCAACTGAGATATTAGGCAGAAGAGAACTGCTGTTGTTGATCTCCTTGATGGCAAAAATCATTGTTTGGGCAAAACGAAATTCTCTAAAATTAATCCTGAAACAGAAATCAGACTTTATGAGACTTCTCTTCAGTCACGACACCAACAAAGGCAAGAATAGACAATAAACAATACCTGGAGCACATGAGAGGTTCTGGAGTATCTGTCAAGGAGAGCGAAGGCTTGGAGATTTGGCTATGAATGGAAAAAGCTCCTCCAATAGTGATATCCCCTTTCATAGACAATAGAGGAAACACCGGGCTCCCCAGCATCTCACAGACAGTGGTGTCTTTCTCTGCTCCAAAGGCTCCCACAACAACACACAACACCAGCAGCGTTACACCGATACAATCAAACATCATTTACAAAGACACACACAACTACTCACAACCAGAACATATCTCCTCAGATGGGCAGAGCTTTATACTTTTACAGATGAGGATGATTGAGGCCCTCTCATCAAATCACATTGCGGCAATGATGACATGTTGCTTATGTCATTTCATTTGAGATGAAATATTTCATTAAGATTCATATTGATGTTATCATCACTGGAAAGTGGAAAATAAATTGTAGGAGGATGTGAAGAGTAGAACACGCAGGAGTTCAACAGATTTTTATTGTGAACTTTCCAGAAAGAAGGATTTTTTTTTTTACAGCAAATAAATTGATTAAACTATAGAGACTAAAATCTGACAATATAAACAAGTTTTACACTTTATTAATTAATTCCAACTAATTTACACTTAGTATAGTAGCTAGTACAACTAATAATATTAATGTAATATCAGTAATAATAGCAGAACAATGTTTGTATGGGGTTTCTGATCCAAAAACCAAAAAAATGCAATAAAAGTAATTTGATAGTAGAAATAAAGGATGAGAGTGAGTTACTCAGGCGAAAATATTCCTAGTACACGTGGATGTACTGCACTTCACCATGATGAAGATCACTATTAACCCAAGATCAGAGTTGATGAAATCTTCTAACTCCCTTTGATACTTGTTAACTATGTATATTTGAGTGTTGGGAGTGTGATTGTAGCTATTTGTGTGTCATCATCATGTGGACATATATAAAATATATGTACAAAACAGTACTGTAAAAGCTGTTATTTGTAATCATGCTCAGTAATGAATACAAAAGAGCAAACATCAGCCTTGTATTTCTAATAATTACGTCAATGTTGGACAATATCTTCATGTACATTTCAGGCCAATACAGGGAGTTGTGGTGATGTGGATGTGAAAGAGTAATTAACACAACCTCATTTAGGAGACAGATGTTTGGGCTCTATTACAAACCTGCAGTTAGCATTTGTATTAATAGTAAATATATCAGCAATCTTTTCTGAACCTTGTAATCATACATTTTAAAGTTAATAAGTCAATGTGGGGTTTGTTGAATCATCAATACTGAAGATTACAAAAGTTACCCTCACGTATGCATATGCAATACCTGTATGGTACATCTGTGTATTAAATATATCATTTTACTTGAATTTTATTTGCAGTCATTACAATATTTGAAATAATGTTAAACGATACCATTGTCATTTTATTGATCTCTGTTTTTAAAACAGGGCAGTGTTAGATTCATTGGTGGCTTTTTTTATTAATGTCCTCAATCTGACTTCTTTCTTAGTTTTTCCTCATCTGAGTTGACCCATGCTTCTTGTCCCACAAATTTCATTACATTGTTGACCCTGTGTCTACTGACAAATGAACTTTGAATCATGTGAGCATACTAATATAAGCATGCTTCATTACAATGCATGGGTGAGGAGAGCTGGGGTTAATGAAATACCCCTGAAGTAGCACCAAGGCCAACTTGAGACGTAAGCACTATACAAAAGATTATTGGTTTGATTCAGATTAAAATGTAATCATAACTCTGTTATCCCTTACAACTAACTTTCCATTTTTGCCCAATTAGTCTTTCATTTACCAAACATCTTATAATTAATTGTTTGTTCGCAGGCAGGTGTATGTAGATCATTAAAACCTTAATTTTTCTCTAGTGATGATGAAATTAAACACTCAAAATATTAGTCTCTGCAGTGTGGACCCTAATTTGGTTAAATAAGGACAGAAAAAGAGACAGACAAGAGTATTGAAATATATATTTTTCATTTACATGAATTTAAACAAAAAAAATGGCAGTGTACATCATGGATTTAGTACATCATGAAATTATCTAAAATATTCTGTTTGAATAGGGACAATATTACAAAGACAAAAAAATGTATGACAAGAAAACTAAAAAGGGATCAAACATAAAATGAGTGAAGGATAATATATATAATATTTTTATATAAAGTTATTGAAACTAGATGAATTCAGGTTGCATTTTTTCCCATTAGATGTTTCCTTGTGTTCAATTCTGGTTTAAGTGCAATAATGAAGCATTTGGGGGCAAATATACAAAACAGTAACCCGTAGCTTGAGGCCAGAATAGCAAATATCTCCACAGCCACAGTGAACTTCCCAGGAGAGCTGACATACGCTGGGATAAAGGTGATCCACACTGCACAGAATATCAACATGCTGAAGGTGATGAATTTAGCTTCATTGAAATTATCAGGCAGCTTTCTGGCCAAAAACGCAAACACAAAGCAGAGGACAGCAAGAAGCCCGATGTATCCCAACACAGCCCAGAATCCCACAGGTGATCCCAGAGCACACTCAAGTATAATCTTATCTCTATAGCTTTTTGTATTTTTGTAGGGGATGGGAGGGTTGATTGTCAGCCACAGTATGCAAATCACAACCTGTATTAGAGTAAAAGTCAGAACACTGAGTCTCTGCTGTGCAGGCCCAAACCATTTCATCACATTACTGCCAGGAAGTGTAGCTCTGAAGGCCATCAAGACCACTATCGTTTTCCCCAGAACACAAGAGATGCAGAGGACAAAGGTGATGCCGAACGCTGTGTGTCGCAGCATGCAGGACCACTGAGAGGGCCGACCGATGAAGGTCAGAGAGCACAGGAAACACAGAGTCAAGGCAAAGAGCAACAAGAAGCTCAGCTCAGAGTTGTTGGCTCTGACGATGGGAGTTTTCCTGTGTCTGAAGAAAATGAATGCAACAACAGCAGTCATGCATGTTCCAAATAAAGATGCTGCAGTGAGCAGTGCTCCCATAATTTCTTCATATGATAGAAACACTGCCTCCTTCTTTATACAGGTGTCTCTTCTCTCATTTGGCCAGAAATCAGAGAGGCATTTCACACAGGTGATGGAATCTGCAAAATATTGTTGAAGATGATGTTAGACTTGTTCTTAGGCTCTGTATTTGTCTCACTTCTGTTTATATATCTATATTTATCTATACATCTATATTTATTATTTGCATCTACAGTACCTTGGACATGTGAAACTTAGGCAACATAATCACTAATTGATAGATGGAAAATTGGATAATGGCATGAAATCTCTATAGCCTGATCATTGTTTGTAAATTTTGGTAATATTTGATGTATTATTTTTGTTTTTATACTAATCTTGATCTAAAGAAAAAACTACAACTTTCTCTTTGATTTTTTTCCATTTTCTAGCAAGTACATCTTTCATGTTAAGAATTTAACTTTGACCTGGCCATAATTCAGGTGATTTCTGCTAAAATACTGTAGATTTGTATTACAAATGCTACAGTCACTGGAATAGTCATGCAGTGGTTAGCGCTGTTGCCTCACAGCAAGAAGATTCTGGGTTTGAATCTTGACTGAGGCCTTTCTGTGTAGAGTTTGCATGTTCTCCCTGTGTCTCTCTCCCTTAGTCTGAAGCCATGCTTCTAAATTGGCGGTCGTGTTAGTGTGCAAGGTTATTTGTCTCTGTGGGTGTTTGCCCTACAATAGACTGTCGATCTGTCCAGTGTGTACCTGCCTCTCACTAATCACTAGCTGGGATAGGCTCCGTCCATTCCATGACCCCACTGGATAAGTGAATGTAGAAGATGGACATTACAAATGATCAGGATTATTATTCTGAATAAAGATTCAGTAATGATTTCATGCAGTACAGATTACAATACAGAACTATTTTTACAGTGTGAGATTGTGAAGCCCTTACCACACTTTTGTATTTTGGTAAACGTTTGAACCAAACATTGCAGTGAGTATTATTATTAAACCTGTAGTGTTGCTTATTTCTCCCTCTGCACATCTTATACAGTCATAGCAGCAGACAGGTTTTCCTCTCTGGAGAACTTTGCGGGTTCCTGGGGTACACTTCTCACTGCAAACTGACACAGGCACCTGCA